>JADBHU010000773.1:0-43669 GCA_017140155.1 Fusarium devonianum
CCAGTCCATTACATCAAAATCATCTTCCAAAAGGTCCTGTCGCAATTTCTTCTCATTGCCATCGCTGGAAGAATCGGAATCGCTAGACGAGTCGCCGAAGTTAACGTCATCCATGCCGAGATCATTGCCAGCGATAAGCCTTGCCAGCGTCTTGTCGTCGATCTCACTCGGTAGCTCGTCGTCGTTCTCATCTTCCTCGTCTTGGTCTTCGCCTGTATCGTCTTCGTCCGCAGTCTTGGGCTTGGGCTTGGAATCCCGCTTTTTCCGAATCTTTGCACTAGAAGACTTGGATGCGTCACTGTCGCTTTCGTCCGAGTCCTGTCCGCCCTGTATGAGCTCCCTGAAATAGTCATCGGCGTCACTGTTCGCCTGCATGTTGGCGATGTAATCGGCAAGGATGGCATCCTCTTCGTTTTCGAATCGGGTTTGCGCATTCTGTTTATTACGCCGTTTTTGTTTCCTCTCCTTTTTGGGGGCCTTTTTCGATTTGGCGGGATCTGTGGTCGGCTTGGGGTCTGGCGATGGCACATGTACTGATTCGGCGACGATTGCTTGTTCGACGACCCGTATCTCCGTCTGCATCTGAACCATGCTGATCTCCGGGGCAGGCTGAATTCTCTGGGCGCCGCGACCTTTGAACAGAATGACTTCCTCACTTGAGCTACTGCTCCTTGAAGAAGGTCGATCAGGTATTTGCACGGGCGCTCGGTGTGGCTTGTCCTGCGTCTGGTCTCCTTTAACGTCGAAAAAGAACATCGGTTCATCGGGGACCTCAGCTTCGGGCGGTATTTGCGCTGGGGTGGCTTGTGACCGGTCTCCTTTGACATCGTAGAAAAACGTTGGTTCGCCCGGTGAGGCGTCTTCGGGTGCTGCTTGCGCTTGTATGGCCTGCTCTAGCTCATCGGGGCCTATAAAGTCGCCACCTGTGACTTCCTCCTCCTCCTCCTCGAGTTCGTCTGCTTCGGCAAGCTTGTCGTCTTCGTCTACTTCGTCGTCGCTCTTCAATTGGCCATCAAGGGGTGGGATGTAGAAGGCCTGTTCGGCTCGTGGCGAAGTGGTGGTTTCGTCCGGTTTCTTCTCCTCGTCCTCGTCAACCAGCACATCGAGAAGTTTCAGCGGCTCGCTGGGCCCGGCACTGATGAACTTGACAGGTCGCTGGCGCAAGGCGGTGTTGGACCAGGACGAGTGATCATGTTGTGATGTTTGGCGAGCTTCGTCGGCAAGGGAAAACCCTACTAGGATGCGGTCAGCTTGTCGTCTCGCCCATGGTGATGGAGTTCGGTTTATGGGTTCGGTGAGATAGTTACCAGGTTCGTCTCTAATGAAGGCAACTCTGGGTGGCGTAGCCGTATACCGTCCGCGACCCCGTGCAGCTCCTCTTCCTCCACGGCCTCCTCGACCACCTCTGACGTTCTTTGCGCCACGGGGGGCGGGAGCCCCCTTCTTGTTCTTGGCCATAACGTCGTCGCTAAAGGATAACCAGCGTCATGGTGACAATCCCTCCTGGGAATCGTTAAGAGGGCGTGGTATGACAATACGTAGATGTAGGTTGTTACCTGCCACCTTCATGCGCTTGTTGGGTGAAAAGTCATTCAGGAGACAGTGGCAGAAGCTTTGCCAGCGATGGCAAAGATCCAACGAAACGAGTCACCCCGCGGTGGACTTTCCAGCTGTCGCAGCTGTATCGATTGGTTCAGCAGCATGATGGTGGAGTTCCCCGTATCGATAAGAGTCATAGAAGGGTTTCCTCAGTGGGGCCGATGCTTGCGGCGGTAAACAAGTGGGTACGTACATATCAGCAGGCTCCAGCCTGCGGTACGTACCGTCAATGTCTTAGTGCTGTAGGGTAGGACCGACTGAGTTACCACTTGACTTTGGATATCGTGGTCCATGCATGGGTTTTCAAGCTTTAATAAGTTGTTGCATTGGTGCAAGGTGCCTGTGTAAGTTGATTTGATAAGAATATGAGGTAGTTGTATGCTCTGGTGTGCCAAATCGCTGTTTAGCGGATATTGGTGAGTATCATCAAAATAAGTCAACGATTTGCTTGTAATCAATCTGTACTAAAGCAACCCATATCTCAAGACATGGTCGCCATAACTCATATACACGTCAAATGCTCGACGAAATAGACATATGCGCGTATAATATTGCGCCAATACTTCGATTATTGGGAAAAACGCGCCTGAAATCCAGATACAGCCCTTTTAACACGACCATTTCCCCTCAACTTGTTCCATTAGACATCTCATTTCTGACGTCGTGCCGTATCACGAATGGCCCGTGCACCATCATACCCATCGCGTGCGTGTTGAGGGCCCCACTCCATCCACTCTCACCTGCAGCCCGAGAATCCTAGAGGCGAGAGAGGCAGAGTCACAAGCCGCTGCTTCTTTTGGCACAAGTGGTTGGCTCTTCCCCGCTGCCCCAGCTGACTCCCCACTGAAGGAGACCAAGACCCCGTTCGCTGCCTTCGCGAGCAGGAGCAGCTTCACTACCACTTTGAGGTCGCCCATCATCCGCTTTACCTCTCATCATCCCTCTTCCCTTTTCTTTCGTTGTCAAGTTCGTCTTGCTGTTCCCCTCAAAACCGGGGTACATTGGCAGATGTCAACCTAACCCACGTTCCCCCGCTACAGCAGCTATGGAAGCCGCCATGGCCAACGTCGACCTCGGCCGCTATCGACGTATCGTGCAGATGTTCTGGGATCCTGAGCCCACCAATGATGTTGCCCACGACCAGCCCGTCTGGTGCCTGGGACGTTCGTACAGGCTGAGTGACAACAAAAGCTCAAAGCCTGACGATGACCATAGTCCCCAGACGCCGCCTCCAGCAGCAAAGCAAGATGCAAACGCAGGCGAAGGCGCCCATGATACAAGCCGGCCGCCTCTCCCACCAACAAACGGCCCCGAGACCCCACCAGAATCGATATCGAGCAGCTTCTCCTCCTCACTCGCCTACGACGACCCGCCCAAGGATGGCGACTGGCCCTCTGGATTCATGTCCGACTTTGAGTCAAGGATCTGGATGACGTACAGGTCCGAGTTCGACCCCATCCCTCGATCGAGCAACCCCCAAGCGACCTCGGCGCTCTCCCTATCCATGAGGTTGAAGAATCAACTAGGAGATCAGAGCCCCTTCTCGTCCGACAGTGGATGGGGATGTATGATTCGGTCGGGTCAGAGTTTACTGGCGAATACTATAGCCATGATCCGCCTAGGCAGAGGTGAGCCAAGATGCGTTGTTCACACAGTGACCGGCATCCCAACTAACTCGTCGACAGATTGGCGCCGAGGACAATCACCGCAGGAAGAACGACAAATTTTAAGTTCCTTCGCCGACCACCCAGATGCGCCTTACTCGCTTCATAGCTTCGTCCGCTACGGAGCTAGCGCATGTGGAAAGTATCCCGGCGAGTGGTTCGGCCCATCAGCAACTGCCCGGTGCATCCAGTAAGTCGAAGAAGGACCCTGAATTCCCACCGCCCCGGGCCACAACTGATACGTGTGACCCATAGAGCACTGGCAAACTCACACGAAACATCACTCCGGGTATACTCGACAGGTGTCGGTCCAGACGTATACGAAGACGAGTTCATGAAGATTGCGAAACCCGAAGGAGAGGCATTTCACCCTACACTCGTTTTGGTCGGAACTCGTCTAGGGATCGATAAGATCACACCAGTCTATTGGGAAGCCCTCATCGCTTCCCTCCAAATGCCCCAGTCGGTGGGCATCGCAGGGTAAGCCAAACGACTCCTCGAGCTACAACCCAATTCTGACCCACATGCAGCGGCCGTCCATCTTCTTCACACTACTTTGTCGGTGCGCAAGGTTCTTTCCTGTTCTACCTTGACCCTCACCACACTAGACCCGCCCTCCCCTACCATAAAAACCCAAGCGAATACACAGACGAGGAGGTTGCATCATGCCATACCTCCCGGCTGCGTCGCATTCATGTTCGTGAAATGGACCCCAGCATGCTGATCGGGTTCTTGATCCGGAGCGAGGAAGACTGGCAAGACTGGAAGCGCTGCGTCAAGCACGCCCAAGGTAAACCCATCATCCATGTCGCGGATCGTAGTGCACACCTCGGAGGCCCAAGTGAGGGCCGAGCGGGCGCAATTGACGAGGTGGAGACGTTGAGTGATGACGATGCGGATACCATTCTTGAGGCCTAGGTTGGATTGTTTGGCTCGGCGTTTTGGTAATATTTGTTTGTGCCGCTTAAGTGGAATTGGCGAAGGGTTGGGGAGTTACACCCGGGATCCAATAGACGACCAACTTGAAATTGAATGAACCAGCTTATGACGACCCCCCAAAGGCTCATCATCTGAAGCTGGGTAGTCGTGTTGCGTATCGTGCCAGTCGAGGTCGCCCTATCGTGGGGGTTGATGGTGCCCAGGCAGTGCAACAGGGTCAAGTCAACGTGCGAGTGATAGCATCATGTCACTCAACGTCTCTTCTTTTTACCGCCCCCTGTCGCTGACTTCAGCGCAGCATGACCCTCGTCGCGAATATGGTTGAACAGCTTTGTCCTAGAATCGAAGGCCTCTCCACAAACTCCGCATTTCTGCCACAGAGTCGATGTTAGCATTCCCCTCGCAAGAGCATTACAGTAGCTGTTTACATACCGCCTCATCCTGTTGAGACTGTGCGGCAGCGGCCTTCTTGGCACGCTTGGCCTTGGCCTTCCCGACCTTCTTGCCCTGCGCAGACTCGTCGACGGACAAATCCTTCGCGACGGCCACGAGTTCATCGTCAGGACCGATGACGATGTCGTCGTTGTCGGACATGGCTTTCGCGGTCGAGGTAAGTCTCTCCTCGACCACGTCCCTGGGCGCGTAGTCACCATCGTCAGACACGTCCGCGGACTCGACAGGGCTGGGTTCTTTGGGTTCATCGGGCGAAGAAGACTCTCGTGTTTCGCCCCATGCTCCGTTGTTATCTTCCTCCAAGTCCTTGGCTGGCTCTGGTTCGGGGCCATTGTCGTGAATATTAAGTGAAGATGCCGGCTCGGCCTCATCAAGCTGCAAATCCGCACCTTCGCGCTTCATCTGACGCCGCAGCTGCTGGACCGCCTTGACGTGCTTCTTACTCCTCTCGTGGGCCTCGAGCTGCTTCTCACTCTTGAAGGTCTTGTTACAGACAACACACTCCAAGATTTCCACCACCTCCTCCTCATCCGACTCGGTGAAGTCGCCCTCTGCAGCATTGTCATCGGACCGCATCTGAGCCCACTCTGGGACCTCGTAGGAAGCCATGCGCTCCTGATTCGCAGCGCGCGATCGTGCAGCCTGCGCTGCTGCCGCGTTCCGCAGAGATGCTTGACGCTCGTCGTGGGACTGAGAGTTGGGTAGGTATCGTGGATCACGCTTCCGGACAAAGCTCACGAGGAAGTTGACGGCGTCGTTGAATTCGCGGATGGCATCGTCGCGGATCTTTTTGTTTTCCTTCTCCATCAGGCGGCGGACACGGCGATCGGGGGCATCGGCAAGTCGGTACTTGTCCTTCCAAGCAAATGACTTGACTGTGACAAATCCAGACCACGCGGTATAAAAAGGCTTCACGACCGTCTCGTAATCGTCATCAGAGGAGCCGAATGTCGGATAGTCTCGCACATCGATGTCGTCGTTGTCGGCCGCAGCCTCCTCCTCGAGGGCCAAATGTTCGAACGTCTCTCTGCAGATCCCGTAAAAGCCCGTGGGCTCGTCGTCAAAGGGAACAGCGGCGTTGAACTTGCGCATCAAGCCCATGATCTCCTCGGCCGATGTGAGTCGCACATTTCGGAAAGTAGTCGGGTTGCCATCTGCCCCGTCGCCATCCTGACCACTGAGGATGGCGTCACGGTGCGAGTCGTACCATGCTCTTTCTTGAGGGTCGGACAAGATCTCGTAGGCAGACTGGACCTCAGCGAAGCGGCGGGTAGCAGACTCGACGTCGTTGATATTGCGATCGGGATGGAGCTCGAGGGCTTTTCGACGGTAAGCTCGCTTGATCCTGTAGGTTGCTAGTCAGCTATGGCCCATGGGGATGACGAAGAGAGTCGCGGCTAGCGGGGAACCAGTACTCGTCATCAGTTGCCGAACGCTCGACACTGAGAAGGTCGTAATAACATGTCTTTGCAGCGGGAGCTGCGCCCGAAGGCTCGGAGCGCTCCGAGGATTGTTGGCCGCCCATGGCTACTCGAGCAAGGGCATACAGAAGGGGATGGCTGAAAGGAAGGCCAACTTGGCACTGGAGATTACAACTTAAATTCTGTGAAAGTTGACGGTGACTTATAGAAAGTGCCTACTATGCAGACTTGAGTGTACGTCCGTCCTCAAGCTGTGTAGTAAAGGAGGGGCATCGCGGGGCAAAATCTGGAGATTTTTGTTTTCCAAAATTCCTGTGCAAATCCTCCCGTTCCCCGCAGGGTCTCCCTTGACTCCGCTTCTGCTTGGCTTGGCTTGCCGTGCTTCTAGAAGGATAGCCAGCTGTACGTAGTTGGAAGTTTGTTGACTTTGGTGCCTTGCTTGGTACACTTCACAACTGGACGTTGGCCATGTCGTCCCGGATGACTCATTTTTGATCTTAGTTGTATGCATCATGAAGACTCACCGAGGGATGACTAACACGGCCGTCTCAATACGACAGCCATCTACCGAACTCTGGCTTCTATACAAAGCAAAAACGGACTGACATGGCATGACACAGCAGAAAGCCGAGATAGCTGTTCTTGGAGATTGGCCATCGTTCACGAGCTAATAACTAAGCTACGCATTCAGAATGACAAGATGCTCCGGTGCCAAGGTAGCTTGGGCCTCAAGAGAAGAACCTCTGGTCCTGTACGAATCGAAGTGTACCAATGGCGAGCCGCAGGGCGCACACGAGGTTACGTGCAGAGGAATGAACGGGCCGCCAAGTTGATCGATAAGCTAAGACTGGAGACAAGAAACTGCCTAGACTCCTGAACGTCCATGATAATCTCCAAAGCTACGACTCGAGCATCGTCATGTTTTATTACGTCTAGTCGTGCTTTTACCAGCTCTTGACCCCATTAGAAATTGGAACATGCCAAGCAGCCAATCGCCAACACTCGATCACCACACGGCAGGGCCTCGCTCGGCCCTCGCCTCTTTTTGGGGTGGGAAGTGGCTCTGCTTCGGTCAACGAAAACGGTCGAGAGAGGGCGGCTTCTCGAACGGTCGAACCTCTGGATCCGTCGCCGGCACGAGATTGCCGAGAGCGCACTCGAAGGCAAGTGATGAGTCTATCAGTACGGCGTGCCAACGGAACTGGATGCCGTAGGGCAGAGCGAGAAAAAGGTTCGCTCATTGAAGCAGCTAAAACCCGGTACCATTCTCGAATTTGCTTGGCTGCGTCTCAATCGAGCCAAGTACAAAATAAGACACCCTGCCTGAGTCGTTTTGCTTGATTTTTGATCAGCATTTTCCATCCACGGGACCAGTCTCTTCGCGACAAATGAATGCATTTTACATGGCGCATTTCCCTTGACTTCCAAGCTTCGTTTTTCTGTTCTTTCTTTATCCCTTCTCATCTGATATCGTCCTTGTAGCGACAACTTGACTTTGCTCTTCTTCTCTGCTCTTGCTTTCTAGCGTCGGGTCGCATAGCATCCTTCCCTTTTTCCTTCGCTACCAACTCCCCTATATCGCAGGTGGTCGCGTGCCTCCATCCTCAGGGCGTACAGAACTCCAAAGACCCTGTCCACAATCCACTCTTCGCAGCCATGAAGTTTGCTCACGACTTCAAGGAGCTCCTGCGGACTCAAGGTCAGTTCTTAGTTGAATGCGCCAGCCGCCCTTCACAAGCTTTGTCTACCCTTGAACCTCGCCTCCTCTCCTGCTTCTTCAACACAGCTTCTCCTCATGCGACTGACACGGCGCAGACTTCCCGCCTCACTGGATCGACCACGCCATTCCCTACAGCCAGCTCAAGAAATGTCTCAAGAAGGTCTCTCGCGAGCTCCACGACCTTGGACTTGACCCCGAGACATTGCGTGAGCTTCTCAACCCCGACGATACGTCTCCTGTGGCGATAAAGTATAAGCTCAACGGTATGCAAATACCCGCCAACCTTGCATCGCCGGTTTCATGCAACGGTAGTCTGTGTGCCGAATACAAAGCTGACTGTTCAAAGCTGGCTCTGATGCCCACATCCTCCGCCCAAAGCTCACCGTTCAGGTCCATCTTCAAGATGGCGTGCCCGTCGATGCCTCGCTCGCCCCAAATTCGCGCGACTTTCTTCACAAGATCGCCACCAATCTCCCTCGACGCTGGCCGCCGGTCGATCCCTTAGCGAAATCATCCGACTCCGAGTCCGTGGTCAATATACCAAAGTCGGATGCTCTTGTTGAGACCACCGTCGTGCCAGTGCCTTCAGCTGAAGTTGTCGACAGACTTGCCGACGAGACGAACGAGAGACTCGCCATCGAAGTCACCGAAAAGCCCGCTGTTGAGGCTGTTGTCAAACCCTCAACCGGAGCTCTAACAGAAACATCGACAGAAGAAGCGCCCGTCGAAAAATCGGACGAAACCCAGGTCAAAGCTCCGGCATCTGTCTCAACGTCCCCCGCGACAGACACGAAGCCAGGAACCTATGAAATCATCGAGGTTCCTCTTGTCTTCGATGGCGAATTTTTCGACATGCTTCTGAGCGACGTCAATAACCTCGACACACTACAAGCCGAAGAAGAGCAGAACATGACCTCTGAGATCGTCGCACTTGGGAAAGAGGTCGAGCAAGTCGCAAAGCCCAAACGATTCTCAAAGACCGACTTGGCCCGATGGCGCCAGATCTTTGAGCTCTACCTGGATGCTGAGGTCTTCTTTGCCACGCACGAGCAGGACCACGGAGCACGATCGAGCCAAGTCGCTGTTAAGCAGCTTCAGTGGTTCCAGGACCAGGTAGAGAAACAGAAGCTAGCTAAGGAATTCAAGCTCCCGGAGAGTCGGGCGGCCTTTACTCGCTTCATCAGCCTAAATGCTGCCCTGCTCAAAAACCTACAATTCCAGGAGCTCAATAAGATGGCTGTCTCCAAGATTCTCAAGAGTGAGTATACGAGCGACGCTGTTCCGTTCTTTGCGCGACTCAATACTGACTTTGTGTGTCCAGAGTTTGATAAACGCACAGCGTTGGGCGTAGCTAGGAAGTTCCCCACCGCAGTCCATTCAGACAAGCTCCTCGCCGGCAGCATTGCCCAGGATGTCTGCGCAAAAATGTCTCAAGAGCTCGTCTCGGTGGTACCTCAGCTCAATGACTACCTCTGCCCGGTGTGCTTCTCGGTAGCATACATGCCTATTCGGCTCGACTGCCAGCACGTCTTCTGCATTCGCTGCGTCATCAAGATCCAGCGCCGCAAGGAAAAGCACTGCCCCCTGTGCAGAGCCAACGTGGTCCTAAGAGCCTCGGCAGACAACCTTGACTACGAATTGTCAAAGTACATGAAAAAATACTTTGCCAAAGAAGTCAAGGAGAAGCAGCGCGCAAACGAGCTCGAGCGTGGTGTTGAAGACTACGGGCCTGGTTATGTGCACCAGGAATGCAGCATAATGTGAGCTTGATAAGCATTGACAAGAATCGCTTTATGCAACGAGCGAAAAGTGTCAAACTGTAAGCATTTAGCACTTAGAACAAGGTTCGCTGGCGGAACTTATAATAACTACAACATATATGTGAGTTGTTACTCCCTTCTGTCTTTAGCCCCGGCGACCCGGGTCGACATCTAGCTGACTTTATTTAAAGAGACCTAAGATCTAGATACCAGACTGTCCATGAATTTAATACGAGACAATAATGAGTTCTATGTACGAAAGGCTCTATGCGAGGTGGATGAAACCTTTATACAGGCACTACTTCATCATGAGGCCGACGCAGTCGCTGCCTCGGCCGCTTTCAAAGCCTCGCGGAATGTGTTCTGTAGCTCGGCCGTCTCCTCCAGACCGACGCTCACACGGACAAGGTCAGGATCGACGCCATATTGCGCAGCCCACTCCAGCTCCGAGTAATGGGCCAGGAGGACATACGGCGAACACAATGTGAAGTTAGTTCCCAGGCTAGGCCCTTTGGCCAGGGGCAGGGTGTCAAAGAAGGCCTGAGCCTGCTCCTTGCGTTCAAACACGACAGAGAGCAAGCCGCCGTAACCTCCGGCTGGGAGCCGCACGGCCTCATAGTGGGATTTAGAGTCGTTGAACTTGGGATAATAGACGCGTTTCACGAGGGAATGTCCCCGTAGCACATCGCAGATAGCTTCCGAATTGGCGTTTATGCGCTCCACGCGCTTCTCGAAATCACGGCTGTTCCTCTCCATAAAGATGACATCTTCGGGCCAATACGTGTCCTCATAATCCTCCGCCAGGGCCGCCTTGAGGGCACTGAAGTACTTGCTCTCCGGGTTGAGGATGATACTGCCGCCCATAACGTTGGAATCGCCCGAGAAGATCTTTGTGAGACTGCTAACGACGATGTCGGCCACCGGCAGGACATTGATGTTTGCAAAGGTTCCTATCGTCTCGTCGACCACAACCGCAAAGTCGTACTCATCAGCGAGTTTGCGGATGCGCGCGAGATCCGGACATGTAAGAAGCGGGTTTCCAGGAAACTCGCAAAATAAACCCAAGAAGCGCTCGCCATTCTTCAACTTGACCTCGAGATCATCCAGATCACTCGCAGAAGCGTGGCCATAGAATAGGCAGCCCGGACCGAACTTCTGAAGGATCTTCAGGGTGTCGACGTAAGGGAAGCCAAAGTTGATGCTCTTTGCTGGCTCCCTCGCCCTAAGAAGCGCGCGGTGGGCGTTGAAGATGGCGTTCATGCCGGCCGGGTACAGGTAGACGTCGGCCTCCTCGAGATTGGAGATGCCGCGAGTGTTGGATGTCATAGCGGGAAAGGGACCGTTGCTGAGATCCACCTCGTGCGCCATAGCACCGGCGATGCGTCTGCGGATGGCCGACTTTGCGCGCTCGACTAAGGACAGCTCGAGATTACGACCGAATCGCTCCTCGAGGAAGCAAGAGCTTTCGACAGACTCGACGGGAGCCTGAGGCACAGGCGGTTTGGGCGCCGGCGAAGAGACGCCATCGATGGAGCCAGGCCGCTGGTACCGCTTAGGACCACGGAAAAGCCTACCCATGGCAGGCTCGGGGGGAGTGTGTGTGCCTGTGGTGGGAATCAAGAGATCATCCTTGAAGAGGCTGTGGCAGAACTCGGCTCGTCTACTCGAGGCGCCATCGCCCGTATGTTGCCAGTACTGCTTGGCAATGGGGAACGCCTCCTCCGGGTAGACAACCGCCGAGATGGTGGAAGACAGCTTCCGGAGCAGAGGAGACAGGTCCTTGGTCGTGTCTAGAGTAAAGTCAATTGTGCTGATCTGACGCGCCATCTCAGGAGAAGCTCGCTGGCAGACGAAGTCGAGACATCGCTTCGCCACCCGAGGCGTAGGAAATAGCATGGCCTGCTGACCAGGACGACCATGGCGCGCGACAATGTCCTTGGCGAAGGCCTGGATACCTCTATGGACGAAGAAGCTACACAGGAAAAAAGGAGTGTAAGTAAATGTGTAATAATAGTTGGCAGGTGATTGTGAAGTTGGCTTGGCTCACCGAGGGTATCCTGTCGTCATGCGACTGACAACCCAGTCTTCACCCTCTTCATAGCCCACGTTGGCTTTCCACGTTGGTAGAGAGACACTGACGGCCTGAGAGTATCGGACACACCCAGTCAGTGAATTTGTCGACAAAGAAATAAGTCATCTCATCGATTTTGACTCACATGGGCCGTGTCTGTAGGAATAGACTCGCCAAGATTAATCTCAGGCATGACGATGCTGTTTAGGTTTGGGAAGAGGGCACGGCGATACAGAAAGGATGCGAGATGGAATCAATGGCTAATTGAGAACGGTGCGCGCAAATGTATCCAGTCTGTGCAACATAGGAGAGTATGAGTGTGAGTGTGGTTGTGGTCGTGTATGCGGCGAAAGTCCTTTTTTTTGCTTCTTGGCGGCGCCGCTGTGGTTGGAAGGCGGAGGAAATGGCCGAGAATCGGAGGGAGTGGTGAGTCTTGCACTTGCAGTAAGGAACATTAAACAAGGTACACATATGTATTAGTGACCCTTTAGTGGGACAGTTTGCGCTGTTGGAGAAATCAAATGCTTCTGGCTAGTAATTTTCCAAGAACACTGACTCGGACTCCATTCGTCGGCGGATTTTTGGTAGTGACCACTACCTACTGCGAACGTCTAATAAATACTATTACATCTCCCTTCAGGGTGGAGGAAGGGACTGGGATCTTGCTTGGACTCGGGCTTTGAGAGGTGCTATCGACTAATTAGCATGTGCTATCACTGCTAGGTGACGCCGTTCACAAAAGACCCCCACATCCAACACCACCGACGTTGGATCACAAGAGTCTCCCAAAGTGGGTTGCACCTTGAGGATAATGCGGGGACAGGCACTGAAGTCTGAACATGAAGAGGGGTTGACAATAATTCCTTCAAAAGTCGCGCGACTGGGGGAATGTTGCCGACACGGCAATTAGGCCGCCGAGCAGGCACTTGTGCGTGTCTTTTGTCGTATCTAATTCTGAGTGTGGTGTGTCCTGATATCTATCTCTGATATGCATGTCTCCCTCATTCTTTCTTGAGTGTGTGGTCTTTGCTGTATCCAGTGGTTCTGATGAAGCCGGCATATGCCCCATCGTCTTGGTCTAGAAAGGACAAGCCGAACACACTGCTTTCGTTTAGACCAAGCCTCGACTGAACCCTTGATCCATGACAAGGCGCCGTAGATGATGGAAGAAACCAAACGCCTCCTTGTAAGCCAAACAATGTAGAAAATGACATTCGCCCAATCCTCCTTCTTCAATCTGGGAACCCTCACAATTCCACATGCTCTATCACAGCTAAAATGTAGCCGATGATGATTTGATCTTCTGCTGTCGAAAACAATGTCGTTCTGTGTCACGGGCTGCCATTCTATCCATCCCTAAACTCGAGAGTTCTATCGTCTAACCGTTTCTCATATCTCATGTGGTCGCCGTCGTCAACGTCATCTTCATCTTCACCGTACTTTGCGGCTGCGCCTGCTCATATGAGATTTGCTTCCGATGCAGCTGATACTGTCACTCGGTGCAATGCTGACCATATCGTCGTCCCAGTTCGCGTGGCTACTACCCATTTCGCTCATCGGGAGGGGGATATGCTTTGCAGATACATAGCTCTTGGGCTTGGTGGCATAGTCCATGCGCAACGGGTAATCAGGCCCAGTCGCCATCCGAGGCACACTGTGTCTACTGCCGGCCCGGCTTCTTGCCATGATATCCGGAATCTGAGGTATCTGGGGAATTTCAGGTACTTTAGGAACCTCGTAGGCTTCGGGTTGTCGGTGCACCTCGGAGTGGCGGCGTGCTTCGGGCACTTCCGGAACCTCTGGCGCCTCGAATATCTCCGTCTCGACGGCGGGGGGCGGAGGGTGACGAGGTGCTCGTGAAGATGGACGTGATCGGGCAGGATAGTAAGTGCTGCGCTCATCGTCGTACGGCGGCCGATGAGAGCGTGACGAGGAGTGGACCGATTTGGGAGCGCCAGTGTGACGGATACCCGCGTGGCTGCGATGGTCTACATCGGCCATGACGATGGACTTGCGACGGACGGGTGCCTCACTGCGGCTCCGCATATTGCGAGCCTTGTCCGTGATGGGGGGTCTCGACGATCGGCGACTTCGCGTCTCGAAACCATCGTCTAGGGGAGGGCGTGATGAGCGGCGGCTGCGTTTGCCGAAATCATCATCGGGAGGAGGTCTGGACGACCGGCGACTGCGAGTCTCCACGACTTGGTATACTTCCTCGTCCGGAGGATGCCGAGATGAATGTCGGCTGCGTGTTGTCTCGTGGCCTTCATCCGGAGCCCGGCTCCGTGACTGGGCTCGGGACTGAGCAACGCTCCTTGCTGTACTCCTGGCGGTGCTCTTCGCAACACTTTTCGTGCCATTGGCCGTGCTTCTCGCGTTGCTTCTGGCCATACTGCGGGCCCTACTCCTGCTCCGGGGCCGAGGGGCCATGGCCCAGGGATTCTCTTCTGTATGAGGATGCTCAGTCAGGTACTGTACTGGACGGGAGGGCTCATCCGGTGTTTCGTCGCTACTGTCGTCTTCGATGTAGCCAAGGTTTCTTGGGAGATATTCATGGGGATGGGACATCTTGCGGGGTGCGTAGTCTTCTTGGTACGTGGGTTGCCGAAAGTGATAGCCATCGGAGTGTGGCATACCTTGTGGTTCATAGGCACCAGCGGGCCGATACGGAAGTGCATTTGGCGGGTATTCACCACCGCGCAGAGAAGGCTTCGGAGGATAGTCGCTATAGACTGTTCGGCGTTGTTCCTGGTGCATCTTGTGGATGGAGGGGGCCTTGTCGGGAAATGTAGAGCGGCGGGCCAGCGAAGGCTGATCATATTCCTGTCGTGGTTTGCGATCCCGCTCCTTGCTCGCGTTGCTTACATATCCGTATGTGAGAGCTGCGCCGGCGGCGACACCCAACAGAGCACCAACGACGGTGGTGGTGCTGAGGCCATTGTTGTTTGAACTCTGACGAGGCGATACGGACACCGGATCTGTATCACCGCCACGATCGACGGCACGCTGGGTCATCTCGGCAGCGGTAACAGTATTGGGACCGTGTTTAGCGGACTGCTGCCGTGGCTGGAACGGCGACTGTGCGTTAGAGATGGAGGAGGAGGAAGAGCGAGCTGATGTGACAGGATGAGGTTGTGACTTGGAACGAGAACGGGTGCCAGTCGTACGAGTGGCACCGTCGTAGTTCCATTCGAGGACACGACCGAAGCTGTCCCGGGAGTGGGAAGGCTGTCGGTACACCACCTGGATGGTGTTTCCGTCGAGATCACGAACAGTTGCTCTCCTTGGGGTCTCACCGCCCTCGATGCCCAAGCGAGGCTTCAGGCTGGGGCCGCCAGGGTAGACGGGGTCACCATCGGTCTGAATGTGCTGCCACGGATTGGCGGTAAGTGCAGCCTCGTGGAATTCGACGACTGCAGCCGGAGACGGAGCGGCGAGAACCAAGGTTGAGAGCTTGACAGGTTCAAAGGGATGGGTCACCTCGCGGATCTGCAGCACTGGCTGGCCGCCTTTGCGATCGTCGCCACGTCCGTCGGTCAGGGCTTTGCGCTGTTTGCTCCCAGGCTTGGCAGCGCCTGTTGGGATGCCGTAGGTGATGGTCCCGACAGATGAGTTCTGCTCGCGGTCTTCAACCAAAAAGCGCAGACCCAGAACCTGGAGGATGGCCGCGTAGAAGGACGAGGACGATGCCAGATGCGACACCTCGACAAATGGCAGTGTCATGATATCTTATAGCCGTCCGTGAAACAGGCAGGACTATCCGATCGGCTGCCTGCTTCGAGGACCCCGCTCGGAATGCCTTGGGCCGGGTTTAATGGAGCCTTGGAATTCCTTGAAAGCACCGGGGAGAAAAACGAATGATGTCCTGCTCTGGCTTGAGTGGCCGAACTGAGAGGAGGGGGCTGGGTGGGGAGAAAGAATATCGGTCAAGGCTGATGATGAGTAACACTCGAAGGAAACCAGACCGACGACCGGAGGAGGAATTAGAAAGAGAAAAAAAAAGGTTACAGGGAAACGACAAAGTAGAAGGAAGAAAATCAGTGAAAACTGCGACGAGGCGGGAGTAGGAAGGATTGCGAGGCCAACTAGAGATCGTCCAGGCCAAGTGGCGGAGTGGGTGAGAGAAGGCGGTCGACAGTGAGAGGGTAGGGACAGAGAGGCGAGAAGCAAGTATCAAGGCGCCCGATCGGTGCCCCGATCTGAATGATTGGTAGCGACCGAGCTGGGTCGTGCAAGAGAAGCGACAAATAAGAGATATTTTTGGTCGGAATTGCCTTGGCTGGACGCTGAGTTGGTAGTCTGTTACGCTGTCGGGCTTTGGCTTGATATTCAACTTGGTTAAGCCTGTCTAATGTTGCAAGAAGCTGGAAGCGGTATCGATCAGGACCCAAAAGATTGCCGTAGAATCCACAACCTTGGTGATCTACACCTATTTAGAGGTAGACCGATAGTGCTCGGGAGCCTGGTAAACGTGCAAGGTTGCGTTATTGTAAAATGAGATGCCTTTCGTGTATCCGTGGTAGTAGGTGAGGTAGTAAGGATGGCCATGCGCAGGCCAGTGTCCAGTCTCAAGTATTCCTTGCGGGAGTGAGTACCTGGCTGTTGTCGAACAAAGTGAATTGCTGGACTGATGGACGGTGCGGAAAGCAATTGGAGCAAATGGCTCTAAGAAAACCGGAAGACTGGAGGCCCAAAAGACTCTGGGAATGGAAGCAGAGAGCCGGGGAGAAAAGAGAGATAAAGAGAGAAGGGGATGCCGCTAACGACGGGATGGGAGACTACCTGAGTGCAAGAGAGGGTGTCGTGAGGGACTGGAGCCAGAGCGGGCTAGGTGCTGGTACTAGGTGCCTTGCCCACCGGGCTGCTTAACACTTACGTACTTTGAGAGGCAGCACCTTAAGGTATTGCCATGACTGACTGGCTGGATTGGATGGTGGGAGACCTTTTAGCAGATACCAGGAGCAGGTGTTCCCGGTGCGCTCTGATACGTTGCGTGTGTCTCAGCCAGCCCTCCCGGTCGCGCCGCGGCTCACTCTGCACCTCTTGTGACTGTGGCTCTGTGACTCGTTGACATCTGACCCTATCGTGCTCTGCTGGACCCAACCCATGCATGGAGGGGTATCCGGTAAAGTGCCTGGCGTGAGCGTGAGCGTGAGCGTGAGGCGTGGGCCTTGTATCGCATCACGTTGGATCGCGTCACGACCACCTAAGGTAGACCAACAAGACTGAGCGACAGCCAACAAGCAAGTCCCGATTCTGTGCAGAGACGTTTCCGGCTGGATTGGTGCACTTTCATCCAGTTGTGCGCATGATTAAATGGTACCTGAAGACCCTGGGTGGGCATGTACCTAGAGTTAACAGCCCCGCTAGCCCCGCGCCATCCGGCAGCACCCGCCCGTGCCCATCCCTGAACCCTTTAAACCTTAGGTACCTTAGTGTCATGGGAGGGAGTGCTTGCTCACATCAACAGGTTGTGGCAACAGCTGCTTTCATCGTCTCTTTCAACAAAAGCGAGAGAGTAGGTCTTCATATTTCCGACGCGCATAATCCAAGTATCCGAGAACTCTCATGTACCACTCCCTGTAGCGACTTGCCCCGACTCGGTACCTGCAGCTGGAAGGTTGGGCATTTAAGCCATAAGGGTGGTTGGGTGGGCGGCCACAGGCATTGGCCGGATCTTCTAACTAGTTTGTAGATGATCCAGATAGAGAGAGCTCAGAAGCCCTCCAGTTAAACATGGCGTGTGAAATCCCTCGCGTCTCACCTCCACGATACAACTCTGCCTTGCCTCTTCTTGTGATCATGCAGCTAGACTACTCCAGAGTCGTCACCCTGATACTGTTTCCCCCTCATCCCCCTCTTTTTACCCCTCTACCTCATCCGACTGGAATGGGCTCTTCAAAACCAGCTTTTCACACCGTCCAGAACCGCCTCGCCCTCCTTCTCTTGCAATTACTCAGAAAGGATATGCCACGCTCAAAAGATAGTGGACTTATGCCGCATTTACGATCATCGGAGAACAGCTCGTGCCAACTAGGTCAAAGGCTCACGCCCAGCGATGCATGACCACGTCGAGCTCAGCTGCTGGACTCGCGGCCTCCACCGGACATCCACCGGACATCCGCCGGCACCTCCACCCCCGGCCTGCACCGGCCAACACCGGGCGCCTCGGCCACCTTATAAGTGGACACTAAACCGAGGATAGACACAGACATTGCACATTCTCCATAGAAGACCCATCAGATGCCTACTAATTCTTTTCCTCTCAGTCTTACAATACTTTTCAAGAGCAAGGGCCAGCTTGCGGAATGCTATAGTGTAGACTGTGTAGTAGAGCATGCCTGCGTAGTGCCTCTCACCTTTAGGCCGTAGGGCCAAATCAAGACCAGACGCGGCTGGCTTTTCCAACCTCCTTCGCCAGATCGAATAAGGACTAGAATATTTGTCCTTAGCACCTCGCGTTGGCGTGGGGTCATCCATATGTGACCATCCTCCGTAAGCCTCCAGTCACGGCCCTGTGAGATCCACACATTATCGACGGACCGACAGATAAAGCCTAAGGCCTCAAAAAAAGCCTGTTTCAAGCATGCGATTCCAGTACGATCTTTTGGTCATAATCGAGACAGGCAGGTCATGGACGTTGTCAGTAGCGAGTCCTCGGCCTCTTGGTTTGTCTACAACCCCTGCATCCGTGGCCTCTCCCACGTCCATTACTGAATCTCTCTCTCCATGTTCAAGCTCCGAGACAAGAGTCGGCGCGACCACGCGACCTGGGTGCGGGGCGGTTGCTCTGGTACAGCCTGCACCAGCCTTTTCTGGCCTGTTGCTGATGGCCCGCTAATAAGTGTCTATCCGCGGTTGGAGCGGATGGCCTTTACTTGCTGGCCTCACAGCCATGCTTATAGATTCACGTAGCGAGCAGTGTTTGTTTGTGTAACGTGCGGATGTGCACTTGGTTTTTCGTGTAGTACATTGCATCCTCCATCGTATGACACATAGCCCTTTTACTGCCTTCCATTTTGTCTGCCCTTCCATCCGTGGGCATGACAGAGCTCCATTCAGCTATATTTGACCTTCGCCTCAATTGTGATGCGATAATCCAATTGACCTGGCCTTACTTATGAACATTCAGGCGTGCTCCATAGATGATGAGCCTTCGCGTCTTCCATGACATGCTGTGTGGTTAGATAAGACAAAATTCTCCAGTTCTGGCAGCTTGATGCGCCAGCACCTGGCTCAGAACACACAGTGGAATAGATGTCAAACAGAACGGCAAGGAAAGCAGAGCAGACATGCAAAGAAACAATGCAGAAAGGATAAGAGGGAGGTTATGGGCCAGGTTGAAATGGCCCATCAAGACGACATTCACGTCTTGGACCCGTTGTTGAACGCCCCATGTTTTGGTTGCAAAAACAAGCGACAGCGAACACCCCAGGCATTCCAAGTTACCGCCGTGCCGTCTCGCCCCAGCGATGATGTTGTATCGTCGCAGGGCGAGCCGGCAATTGGCGTTCTATCGCAGCGGCCGACCATGAGGCTACTTCATCTGCGACTCCCTCTCTTACATGATGTCCCAGACATCCTCGGCCGCGTGGCAGAACTTGCTGCACGCCACACTGGCAGACAGAGAGTAGTTGCTGATGGAGATCTTCTCGTCCACAAGAGAGTCGGCAAAAGTATCCTCACCCTTAGCCATGGCACCGACAAAGACGCAGATGCTCTCCTTGGGGCCGACAGTCTCGACATACTCACGTACGCGCACAAGTGGAGCGTCAAAGCTCAGCGTCACCTTCCGGCAATTGGGAGGCAGGTGATCGGTGATGGGGTTCTGAATCACACGGAGCAGCTTCTCGTTGGAGTTGGTCGAACGAATGGACAACCGGTGCAAAAGCTGCACCATGAGGCCAGCGAAGCGCTTAAAGGTTCGGGGGATGCGGACCGAGGGCGAAACCTCGATCAAGACGCCCTTGGCAGTGTGAATGTAGATCTGGAGCTTGCCAGCCTTGTTAATGGGTGAATCCAGAAGGGTCAGTAGACACTAAGAAATAGTCAGCATGTTGAATGCAGACTCATGTAGCCAGAGTTGAGACCTGGTGGGTAATGTCGGGTCGAGCATCACTGATGTCTCGATTCATCTTGCGCATGACACCGATATGCTCGTCGCTGTTGAGCAACGAGTACTTGTCCTCGCGGTGTGTGCCATTGCGGCTGGTACCGCCGTGCGACGCCTTGTACGTCTCGAGGCTGGCGTTGGACAGGACTACGATTAAGCGCTGCGAGTCCTTGTCGGTGGGAGGAATAGGTGTGTTCTGTTCCGCAACCAGTTGGGGCAGCGACGGAGGAGGAAGCGATTGCGTTCCTGTGGAGCATGAGGTTAGCAGAAAGTCTTTGGGCCAGGTTACGTGGACGGATCGTACTAGGCCGCTTCACTCCAGCAGTTCGACGCTCAGGAGAAGACATGGTGACAGGTAGCTAAGTAAATAGTTGGAGGGGTAGTAGAGTTTTCGAAGATAGGGCAATGCCAGCAGGAGCAGGAAGAGACACGAAAGACTCAGTAGTGGCAAGGTGGTGGTTCCCGGGTGCAATTGGGCGAAACGTGTGAGGGCGAAGTTGAACAAACAAGAGCGGACAGGAAGAAGTGGTCGCAAAGTAGAAGTGGAAAAAATCAACACAGAGGGTACGGTAGAAGCGGGAGCTGGATGAATCGCCTGGAATTGAACCCTGAGGCCAAGCCAAATTCTGAAGGGACCCCCACTCTACACCCGACGTTCGTGTGCCAGAGTCGCCGGAGACCCGGCTGCCGACGGGTTTGCTCTGGTCCGGACGGCGGGGGCACGTGCCCTCCCTCAGGTTGGTGCTGGCTGGGACAAAATCAGGAAAAAAATCGCACTGAAGGTGTGAGTAATTGGGTGAATTGCGATTTCAGAAAGGGTTCGAGAACGAAATCCTTTCCGTACCAGTGATGCATTGCATGGGTCTTCTTGTGAGACTCACGCGTCACAGGGTAAAAGGCCTCGTCACAAAGTTGACCAATCACATTGGCAGACGTGATCATCAAAGTTCCGGGTTACCTAAGCAGCTCTCACCCTAGGCCTTCGCACCTCATTGGCTACCAAATTTTGGAACAGCCTTGCTGGTTGAATCTCGTTCAGCGAGCTATCAAATCGACATCGCTCCCTGTAGAGAACAGCAACTGAGGAATTGGCCACGCCTCGGGTCCACGCAACGCTCAAACAAACGCCCAATCGAGTAGTAGGAACACCGCAGCTATGTCTTCCCAAGTTGCCAAGGCTGCGCGCCGCGTGACGCACGAGCTTCACGGCGTGGTCGTCTCGGCCGGCCTCATGGAGAAGACCGTCAAGGTCCGAGTCGGCGGCCAGAAGTGGAACAAGACCGTCAACAAGGTGAGTCTGTCCCTCGAGATGCGCGTTGCTCGTGAGAAAAATATGCGCTAACAGCACCATGAAGTGGTTTGCCGACCCCAAGCAATACCTCGTTCACGATCCCAACTCATCCCTACGAACCGGCGACGTTGTCTCTATCGTTCCCGGCTGGCCAACTTCACAGCACAAGCGCCATGTCATCAAGCATATCATCGCACCCTACGGCACGCCCATCGAAGAGCGCCCTCCCGTGCCGTCCCTGGAGGAAAGGATACAGGACCGCGAGGCTAAGAAGGCTGCCAAGGACGAGCGAAGGGCCGCCAGGAGGCAAGCCGAAGAGGTGACGAAGCAGCAGGAGAAAGCGGCGGAACTCGAAAAGAGGGAGGCGAAGCGCAAGGCCTGGGAAGAGACTCAGCAACAACGTAAACCCCAGACCTCAGCGAGCGATGTCGACTAAGCAAGCCCGACTCGGAACTTTGCGAGCTACGCCCCCAGATAATATCATTCAGCAAGGAGACAGCAATCACTGGAGCGTGACATTCGAGAGAGAAACCGTTTCGGAGTCAGAGCGGTGGGCCAAAAGCCAGGCCCTGTACGATATAACACGAGTCATCATGTAACGGAGAGCCGTTGCGAAATCAACTGTACCATATAAAATGACATACTAGATATTGACCCTATCAAAACGCCGACGTTCAATTGCATCGACCGTGATGTCGAACGTCGTGGTATAATATCCACATAGCGGTATCCTTGCAGAGCGCCCTTGCCCCCCTCCGTTCTAAGATACAAGGTTGCACATAGACCTGCACTGCAATCTAACCGCCCCGTTCTCCAAATTCTCTCGCCCAGTCCTCATACTCCTTTAGTCCAGTTTTACTAACGCTAGGCCGTATCATCGTCAGACTTGCCTCGAAATCAACAAGTTGAATTGGTCGAATCTCATCCATGGTCATGTGCAGTAGTGCCTCTCCTAAAGATCGCAGCGGCCCCATGGCTGCGTCCTTGGCTAAAGCCGTAATGTCTGAACCTGAAAAGCCTTGAGAGCATCGATATTAGCCTCTTTCACTAGGACTTCAAGTAATATGGCACTCACCATCTGTTAGGTCTACCAGCCTGAGGATATCCTGGTTCGACAGGTCGTGCTTTTGCTGTCCCAATAAGGTTCGAAGTTGTGTTTCGCGAGTCACTGACTCTGGGAGTGGAATGTACTGGCGTCGTACGAATCGTCGTCGAGCAGCTTCGTCGATTGCCCATGGCAAGTTCGTTGCAGCTAGCACTAGCACTCGATTGGCATCTCCTCTTTCTTTGTCCTTCTCGGTTGTCTCTCGCCCAGCAGCTGCTCGTTGAAGATCACTCCATTGGATCAGAAATTCGGTCTTAATTCTCCTAGTCGCCTCGTGTTCTCCGGATCCCGATCGTTGCGATAACAGCGAGTCAATTTCGTCGACAAAGATAATGCTAGGCGCAAGCGTTCGAGCCAGGCCAAAGAGAGCTCGCACGAGCTTTTCCGACTCTCCTAGGTATTTGCTCGTCAAGCTGCTCGCAGAAATCGAGAAAAATGTTGACTTGGACTCTGTCGCGACCGCCCTCGCAAGCATGGTCTTTCCCGTTCCTGGAGGGCCGAATAGCAACATGCCTCTTGCAGGCTCTCGAAGACCCATGAAAAGATCTGGTCGCAAGAATGGATAGACAACTGTTTCGCGGAGGGCATTCTTTGCGATCTCCAGACCGGCCACATCGTTCCAATGGACCTCGTCTCCTTGCACGACAATGTCGTTGAGGATTTGTTTGGCAGCCCCTTCGTCGATGCCTGGTGGTAGGTTCTTGAGAATTTTAGCCTTCTTCTTTTTCCAATCGATCGCCTCGTCGGAGCTTTTCTCTGCTGAAGACCCATCCGACGAACCCTCATGGGAACCAGCCTCAACGGATAGCTCTTCGGCCTTTACTCGTCTTGTTTTTGAGGAGGGGCGCCCAGTCTCGTCCCCAGACGTGCTCGATACGGAAACATGTCGTGATTTGCGTTCTCGTCGTCGCGACCGATCTCTTTTCTCTGGCTCTGGCTTTGGTGGTTTCAAAGCCTTTGCTGGTCGCCTGGCTGCTGGGCTCCTACTCGGTAAGGCATCTGAAACGTTCTTTCTCTCCGAAGTCTCTCCTGAATCATCAGCAGTCTCATTGTCGTTGGCCGGTTCTTGCTTGGAGGCCTTGCGGGCTGCTGGTGACGCAAACCCGTTTCGGTAATTCGTGAAACGTTCAGATCGACTGGTGTAGCTGTCTGAGGAGGGTAGATCTTGGTAAGACATGGAGTTGAGAGCGCTGGATGCCGCAGTGACCGACAGCATCGATGGCCTTGTATAACAGTATTCGTCTGAATGACGCATGGCGCTTGGGGACTCCCCCGGAGAGTCGCTCTCTCTGGGCGCAACGAGTCTTCTGGAGTGGCTATCCCACTGCATGGGTCCGGGCCTGCGTACTTGTTCCAGGGAAGTGCGAGCAGGGGGAGCTGCCGGTGCTGGGCTAGTTTCGGACTGACCACCTCTCGAGAACCTATCCTTGGAGCCTAGGGCGCTCCATGCCAAAGTTGCAGCCTTGCTGGGCCCTTCAGCGACAGGCTTTGGCGTCCTACGAGACCCCGCAGATTTTTCCCCTGGTTTTGCCGATCGAAGAGTCGTCCTCATCGTGTGTTTCTCTGGGCTTGGTGATCGCATAGTCATGTTCGGCCTGGGTGGAAGAGCGGGGCCGGTTGGGGATGATGACCTGGGCAACGATGTTGATGATGCATTTGGATTTAGATGCCCGCTCGGTCCATCTACTATAGCCTTCTCCGATGAGGTACGCCGAGGCTGTGATGGACGATGTGGGAGTGAAGGCCGTGATAGTTCAGAGTACGTCACGGCAGGGATCGTCCCCTGCCCTATAGACCCCATGCCTCTGTCGTACCCAGGCAGACTAGGCCGCTTGGTCAATTTGCCAGTCGACGGTGGTGTTTTCCCCTCTTGTCGTGACACTCGTAGCGCTTCGAGCAAGTCAATTCGTTCCTTGCACTGCAATTCGAGCTGTTTCAGGGCCTCCTGCAACGCCCTCTCGGTATCGGTTCGCGAGCTATATGCTGGAGGTGCTCGGTTCGCTTGGTATTCATATATCTGATCGAGAGCACTTCGCCAGTGCCGCCTAGCTTCGAGTTCATCACCCTATGTCAGGTCGTTATTAGTCGAGCGCCAGGTGCATAAAAAACATGTAGCCATACCTGGCTTTCGTAGTAAACGGCAGTCGAGCAGCTCAGGTAACTATCATCGTAGGTTTTCTGCAGCACGGCCAGGGCCTTGTTCCGTAACATGGCTCCGGAAGTAAGGCAAAACCATACTAGCCCAAAGCCTGGCTCTTGTTGTGCACAACCCGCTGACTGCTTGAAGGATTGTCGTCAAATGCAGGCCCTATAGAAGCGCGTCAAGGGTGGGTACGCTTCTGTTAAAATATCGGGGCTTTGCTAGCTAATGTTTCTGGCTGAGAACTGCTCTCGTTGAGCTGTTCGGGGTGTTCTAGGGAGACGGTGCAGTTGATATTGGCGTTCCAGAGCCTCCTCGTGCTCGTCGATAATTCCAGGTTGAAGCGTGATGGAGTTGGTCTTGGTACTTTGTACCAGAGCTAGTAGGCGAGTTGGGCAGGCGCTGACGTAGTATGGCTGGTACCGCCCGACGCCGTCTCAATCGATTGTGGCGGGGTAAACTCTAGCGCATCACCAGCCTCATCCAGATCCCTCTTACTAAAGGCACGTGGTGAGCCATCGAAAGTGGAAATCCTTCTGGGTCAAGATGCTTGTTTGTCTCCGCGTTGTAAGGATGTCTTCTAAAAGGGTGGAATCAGAATTTGAATTTTTGGTATTGCTTCTTAATCTTATGAGTCAAGATAGTTCTTATGATATATCCTCTAATAATGAGAAGTCAACTACAGTTTGTTTGAACCGCCTGTTTCTATAGTGTCTAGGTCAAAGTGCACCACGTGTGAAATGGTCGCGCTTTCATTATGTTGTAGTGGGCTATCTTTGGGACTTGTGGAAGGTCTAAATGAAAACTTCATTATGGTCAATGCCATCGTTTTGCTTGCCTGGTGAAGCGTGTCCGAGGTACATCTGTGACGCTCCTATATAAACTGCTTCTCTTACACCCTGATACAACAGCCGCCTGCTCGCCAATCGTCGGATGACACCTAGGAAAGCAATACGCGAATTTCTGCCGTCGTTCTGGGAAACAAGGACCGAAGCCCCCCCTCTTCGTCTGAGTCTACAGATTCATCATCGCCCTCCGTGATCACCTCCTCAAGCTGTTCAAAATCGTTACAGAACTGCTCAACGGCCTCTTCTGTAATCTGTCGTGCCAGCTTAGAATCTTGGATATGCTTCAAGTTCTCCATTGCATCCATAAGCGCAGAGGGAAGGAAATCGTCCAGCGTCTGGCTCGCTTGACTCAGGACCTTCTCGTCCAACGACACTGCACTTTTGTTCGTGTTCTCCTCCAAGCTCGAAAAGATCGAGTCCAGACCTGACTCCTTTCTGAAGAAATCATATTGACTTGTGACGAGCCGCTTGGCCTCTTCAGCTGATTTTTCTTGCAGACTCTTAGTCCTGCGTTGAGTAAAGTCAAAGGGCTCCAAACACGCCATTGCGGATGATATGCAGTTGATAAGAAATATGGCGCTGTTGCGGCTCTCCATGCGCTTGGCCATATTCTCGCAACCGGCCAGGAACGGCTCGAATGCATCTGCGAGCACATTCTCAAACTTGCTTTCACGATCTTCCACAGCAGACAGAGAAGAATCGTATGTTTTACTGATAGCCTTGAGTTGCTTTAAAGACTCCTGTAAAAAGATCGGCGGTCCTAGGTCTGAAGGGGCGTGTTGGAATTCGCCCTGCAGAGTCGCGATATGATCCCGCACCAACGCGCGGAACTGGCGTAGAGCTTCTGTCTCGAGACCCTCAATCAGTTCGACCAAATTGGTGTTCGGACCGAGAGTCTTCTGGAACGTGATGCGGTAAAAGTTGACGAGGTTGGCGAGTTTATAAGCAGGAATGATGTCCTCGTTGGCCTGAATGATCTGCTCCATTCTTTGTCGGAGGACACGAGCCGCTCCAGATATGTCGCGGTCAACCAAGTCGTTGAGCGCTTTCAATGCATTGTAGTCGACCTCAACTTCGTCATCCTCAGCGATAAGTCGCCATATCTCAGCGTCTCTTCCGGATTTCAAGCCCTTTGCAAGTTCCTCGCCCTCCGCAACAAACAAAACCTCTAGTGCTTCGCGCTCGCTGACCGTCGCAGAATGAATCCAAGCCAGCATGTCGCCTACGTAGCGCAGAGGATCGTGCGCTGTCATGTCAATAGGCTTAACTGATTGATCTTCAGATCCTGATGGCGATGTTCCTGTAAGGGCAACGTAAAATGAGTCCGAGAGGATTCTTTCTCGCGCTTCAGAAAAGAAATCGAGGCAGTTCTGGAATAGTGATGGTCGTTCTGCCAGAACTCGGAGGGCCCGCCTGATCGACGAATTCATTTGCGGGTTCTCTAAGTTCAGTGTCTTGAACTCTCGTTGAATCCACTTGTAGAGTTTCTGGAAGCCGAGATTGATGTTTTTGGATGTCTGCTCCATCAATTCCAGACCCAGGGTCTGCTTCTCAAAGCCAAGCAAGATCTCACAATCTTTGCTGATCTTTTTCGCCTTGCTCATAGAGTCAAAGAATTTGTCATCCACCGGTTCAGCTGTCATGGTCAAAGTAGCAATCTCGTCCTCAGACATAATGAAATGCTTTCTGAAAGCGCCTAGAAGCTCTTGCTTAACCTCAACCTGGCTCCTTTGCTCCAAAAGGGACGATGCCTCAGAAAGGGCCGGGTTCGTTTGGATGTGAGCTGCAACTACTTGGCTTTTCATATCTTCATAGCCGCTGTTTAGCTTGTCGAGAGTTGTCTTAATGCGACGGAGTTGCTATGACTGGGTTGGCATAAATCCTCTTAGAACCGGAAACAACCAACCTCTGCTACACGACCGAACTCGGCGATGACTTCTCCATTGCTGTCAATGACCTCTTTTTGCAGGTCTAATCGAACTCGACGGCGAGTCTCTGCATCATTCTGGATGCCTCTCTGGTCAAGGAGCGACAGGGCATCTCGGAACTCCGTATCCGAGTGTGTCGTTGAAAGGACACTGGTAATTTTGGACGCCAGAGGAGTTAGGCCTTTTGGACCAGGGGCTGATGGAGTTGATGGAGTAGGCGGATAGTTATCAGGAGAGGGGAGCCCAGCACTAGAGTGATCTCTCAGAGGCAGGCTCTTCAACGACCATGTGCGATCAGACGACATATTGTTTGATGAGCAGACTGATTACTCTTGTTCGCCTAAGCTGAACACCTTTGTACTCCTGAAAGGTACTGCCGCATTTCGCTGTAACTCAATAAAAAAATGATTCTAAGATTCCACCTGGGAAAAAGAACAAAAATAAATGAGCTGAGCTGCGCTTTGGTAGCCACAAACGGTGCACTGAACAATTGATCGACCTACCTCTAACTACAACCTCACACAGCCTTTCTGAATGCAACGGTGTCGTGAGGAGATCCAGGAACGGCAGGCGGTGTGGCGCAAGACGTGGGGCCTTATCGGTCATTGTCAGGCAGAACGGTTCACCGCTCTGTAGCGTCATACCCTCGACTGGTGATGCCTGGAGCATTCAATCACAATACATCGAGGTTGGAGGTGATGTAGTCGCTTCTACTACTTTTTATGATCACAAGGTTAGTCTCCGGGCAAAAATACTTTGTACTTGCACATCTGCTGCATTCCGATCATGTCCGCTGTTTAACAAAGGCATGTGTTCCGGGTCACGCTTATCGCGATCACCTGGCTCGTGACCATCTATCTATCTGGCTGTCTTCCAATAATGTCGCTAACAGTTCTAGCAGACAAAGTCTTCTTGCTTACCCGAAGACTGTTCATTCCATTCTCATAGAAAATCATCATCACTGCACATTCTGTAGCAAGAAACCCACATCTCTTGGATTCCGCAGTTGCCACGGCGCTCGGTCCGAATAGCTTGCCACGACCCTCAGATCCAGCGCCGAAGCGATATGCCCACCGACGATCATAGTTAAACATTGCGTTTGCGTAGGCTTGCCATGTCTTCTAACATATTCTCTCGGCTAAAGTCCCCCACCAGGGGGACTCGATCCTTCTACGAACAACTGCGCACTCAAAATGACGAAGAGTACGACCCAGGCCTTGATGAAGAGAACCTTGGCCATCGCTTCGGAGATTTTCATACCGAAGAGCTTGGCGTCAGTGATAGTCGTATGACAGTGGAAAGCGCAGCGCCAGACTCGAAGGGCAAAGGCAGGGTCTCGTCTCAGCCGATCACCCATACACGAAGTCCCGGAGGCCCGTCGACATGGCACTTACAAGATGACGAGGTTGATAACGATGTGCCAGCGTCACTGCTGGTAGAGCCGAACGAAACCGAGAATCTAGCAACAACATCACCAAGACGAACAGGAAGGCCGAGCGACCAGCGCGGCTCACAGGGCGCAGGACCGTCCTCAGTAAAGTCTAGAGCCCAGTGGGAGGCGGTTACTACACAGCAGCGGCTACACCAAGACGACCCCTACGGAAGGTCCACGCGGCCCCAACCGCGACCAGTGGCAAAAGGGGCTATACCGAATAGTCCAAGGGAAAAGGCGCTTTGGCGATGGGTCAACACCTCGAACCTGGACAGTTTCATGCGGGATGTTTACGATTACTACGAAGGAGGTGGGCTGTGGTGTATCTTATGCGCAAACGCACTGTGGCTTCTGTACGTAGTATCCCTTAACGTTCCTCTGCTGGCAGAAGCTGACCGTTTTGAATAGGGAGACACTCTTCGTGGCGATTCTCTTGACATTTCTCGGCCAATGTATCGACTATTCGAAGATCCCCGACAGCACATCGTTGAGCCAAGTCGTCGTCCCACAGTGTACACGCAACATGTCCGGGCTCTGGAATTTTGGTATCTGGCTTTACACCTTCTTCTTCATCTGGAAGTGCGTCCAATACTTTGTGGAGATCCGCCGTCTTATTTACATCAAGGAGTTCTACATCCACATGTTGGATATTCCTGAGCAAGACATGCAGACAGTGTCTTGGCAAGATATTGTGGCTCGCATCATGGCGCTACGTGACCAGAACCCGAAAACTGCGACGAATATTGCTCCACAACTACGACAGTTCATTGGCAGCCAGTCCAAGGAACGGCTTGACGCTCACGATATCGCTAATCGTTTGATGCGCAAGGAGAACTACCTCATCGCAATGATCAACAAAGATGTTTTAAACTTATCTTTGCCAGTTCCGTTCCTCCGTGGTCGCCAGCTATTCTCCAAGACAATGGAATGGTATCTTCACTACTGTATCCTTGACATGGCTTTCAATGAGCTCGGCCAAGTTCAGCAGGACTTCTTACGTGCGGATCGAAGACGCCTACTAAGTCAAAAGCTGAAGCAGCGCCTGCTCTTTGCTGGTATTCTTAATCTCGTGTTTGCGCCTGTGGTCCTAGCCTACGTGGTTATTGTTTACTTTTTTACTTACTACAATGTAAGATAGCCCAGGGCGAACATTAATGTGATAGAACTGACCCATCTCATAGGAGTACCAAAAGGATCCCAAGCAAGCGACGGCACGTAAATATACGTCGCTTGCAGAGTGGAAGTTCCGCGAATTCAACGAGCTACCACACATCTTCTACGAGAGGTTGCACATGTCGTATCCTTTTGCTACTCGATATATAGACCAGTTTCCCAAGAGGATGACGGAGGATATTGCCCGAAGCATTGCTTTTATGTCAGGCGCCATCACCGCCATCCTGGCCGTTGGCTCTGTACTTGATTCAGAGCTCTTCCTCAAATTTGAGATTACCAAAGACAGGCCTGTCCTGTTCTACTTGGGTATCTCTGGTGCTATCTGGGCGATGACGCGTGGGATGGTTTCTGAGGAAACCTTGGTGTTCAACCCGGAGTATGCCTTGCGGAATGTCATCGAGTACACACACTACATGCCCGACCATTGGCAAACAAGACTTCATAGCTTTGAAGTCAAGCAGGAGTTCGCAGAACTCTACAAGATGAAAGCGGTCATCTTTGTGGAAGAGGTGATGGGAATCATCACAACACCGATGTTGTTACTGTTTTCTCTGCCCAAGTGCAGTGATCAAATCGTCGACTTTTTCCGCGAGTTTACGATACATGTTGACGGGCTAGGATACGTGTGCTCGTTCGCAGTTTTTGACTTCCAGAAAGGTCCAGGTAACACCGGCCAACAGGGAGCGCCTCAGGACGTCCGCGAGGACTATTACTCCACAAAGCACGGCAAGATGGCAGCATCCTACTACAACTTCATCGATAACTATGTTGTCAATCCGAAGACGGGGATTCCAGGACACCTGCCGCCAGGGACGCGAACAGCTTTCCATCCTCCTCCAGCGTTTCCGGGCCTGAACTCCCCGACACTGGCGGCAGACATGCAGGGCTCGCACATGGGTCGGGCGGAAACGGGCCGGACGCGAAGTCGGGCGCCCGGCGGGCGAGGACCACGCGCCGGGCCAATGCCTCAGCCGTCGCCGATGGCGTCCATGTTGTTGGACCAGCATCACCAGCCTACCGGTCCCAACACCGCCGCCCGCAGTCTATACTGGTCGAGGCACCCGCGAGGGGGGTATCGTGGAGAGAGTCAGATTATAGAGGAAGCAGAGAGCAGTAGGATCAGACGACCCGGAGAAGAGGAGGAGTTGTATGAACCAGGCGGTATTCTGGGCGAATCTACGTGGGAGACGTCTCCAGCTACGGGCGTGAGCCGGGAGAACAGCGCGGCCAACACGGACGAGGCTGAAGCAGGGGTTTTGGGGCTGATATACCAATTACAGCAGACGCAGCGACCTCGTCGAGGTGGCGGTGGCATGGTTTAAGAGGTTAATACATCTCTCGGTTGGCTAACAACATTTTTGGGGTTCCCTGTGGAACAGAGGTGTTAAGGAGCATGCTGGAAGATAGCCACTGCGCAGTACTTTGAAGTATTTGTATTCGAATAGGGAGAACTGACCATGCCTGTCTTATTCAACTTCCACTTTGGTGCGCTTTTTGGTTCTATATTTGCTTCTTACAGACATAGGGCGTGTGGAACCTGGACCGTGTCTCTGCTTTGATCAGGCCAACACTGGGCTTCATTGGACATTATACCCTCGTCTTCAGAAGAAGGCCATGTAAGCCAGGGAAGATTATGCGAAGCTATGAGTAGAGGACAAATAATTATATGACTGTGCTTCTTCACCTGTTGAAGAAGCCCGGGGAGGGTTGAAGACCACCCGCATGCACGAAAGGCAAGCTACGTACGCTGTAACGTTAGGTATTGGATAGACCGAGAACCAGTTGAGCTGCTACCTTCGGCCCCGAGTCAAAATTCCGAAACGCGCTACGCGCGGGCGCGACTGCGGCAAATAGAACTCGGCTTTTTGGAGACCGGCGTCGGTGGTTGAAGGAGAGATGAACAGACAGGTTCTACATGTGCTGCTCAAGGATACAAATTGGAAGAGCAAAAGCGCACATCATTAAAGCAGAGCATGCGCTGAATTAACCCGTTTGTGGCTTGCGGCACATGAGTTGCTGTCGTCTCGAGGATGGGCGCTACGTACCAATTATTCCCACCGCACTGCAGGTAAGGGGAGGGGCTACTGATTGATTGTGATCCCCTACTGATTGATAACCTAATTACGGGAGCTTGTCCCCTGCAATTCCTGCGCCCTTGGCAAAGCCGGGTGCGCAACCTGCTCCATTCTCACCGCCCAATCCCTGCGAGGGGAGAGCTTTCAGCTGCGAGTCCGATGGAGACCGACAACCTCGATGCGCGCGGATTTCTTGTGACAGATTCCCTGATTTTTTCGAGTTTCTTTTTGTCTGTCTCAGTGAGTCTTTGTAACTTCCCTTGCCCAGGCCTTGGTCTGTGAGACGCCGCCTCGTTCTTGTGCCTGGTGGAGACTGCATCGACAGTAACGGCTTACACGATATGGAGTATCACACGGCGCGCAGAGTAAGAGACATTGCATAGACATAGCCTGCCTTGCGGTTGTATTTCTCATACCAGGGAATGCTGTTGCTATTATCCTGATTGCTGGTGGAGCTGGGGTCTGCGCACAGGAGACGGAGCGAGATATGGACATCAGATGAAGAGGGAGAGTCGTCTCCATCAAGCCAAGAGTTTCCCGCTCTTTCATTTCATGGTATATATGCATCTATTGTCTCAGCCAGATCAATTCCAGGCTGGACGATGGTATTCACAGCCGCATCGAGCCTTACGATATGAGAAATTCTGGCAAGCGACGACTACAAAGCCCGAGATTTGGGCCACTTTTTAAATCGGGTGGACCCACCCTAACAACAAGCAGGGTTGGCCATGCCGAAGGCGCTGAGGCGCGCTGATAATGAGAGAATAACGAACCCCGAGAAGCCCCACTAATCACTAGTTTTGGCTTAGGAGGATGTACAATCAGGACAGCTGAAGCCTTTCCTGGATCACCATTGCTCTGCAGGAAGGAGGCTGGGCTTGCTTTGGGCTAAGCTGGCAGCTGATGAAGGGGATGCGAACATAGTTGAAGCTGGCCCTGCCAAGTCCTCGAAGTCGTCAGTCTTAGCCTTTATAAGTATCGCGAATAGACAAGTCGGATTCGACAGGTTATCTAAAATTCCTGACGGTATCTTTCGAAGATAGGTAGGAAGGACTAGTATGTTCTGCTTAGTACTAGTAGCACTTCCGCGGGGACGTATCACCAAAGCCCGGAGCCAGCCTGGAGATCTAACGGAGAAACGGGCGAAAATGTACCTTGTCATAGATATTGGACTGCCGAGGTACCTACCTATCTTTGTGCCTCCGCATGTTCCATGTCAAATCTTCCCGGCCCGCGGAGCTAGGTAAGGTGGACCTGACCAGCCCAAGGTACCTGCCGTCTAGTGGTCGACGCAGGGGAGGCTAGGTACTCGCGCACCTGTAGCTTCCTCGCAAGATCTCCCCTGCTCGCCCCGGCCTCCGAGGCCGTAAACGGAGCTGTCCACCACCCCCAGGAAATTTTTATAGGTGCTGAGCTAGCAGCAGTACTGCTAGGAGTTAACAGCTGCCATTAGAGGGAACGTCCCCTACTTGCCCTGGACTTTCTTTTCCGCCTCGTCTCCAGCCCAGACCCAGACAGCAAGACCAGCCTCTCTGTCTTTCTTTTCTGCTCCATCGCCTCCTCTTGCGGCTTGGGACACCTTTTCTCACCAACCGACGAGACGAGAATTTGTCGATACCTTCTTCCTTCGCAATCGAAGAGACTAACATTGTAGTCGAATAACACGAACTCGACGTCGACTTCCCCTCGGCCCCGTCGGCACAAGCCATCCTCGAGGCGCATTTTTTTTTTTTTGCCCCTGCGCTTCATTCATCTCAACAGCGTCATCGTCGTCGTCGACCACGACCACCCGCAAACGCGATCTCGAAAAAAATCAAAATCTTGCTCTCTACCTCTTCCAGCCCCCGTCGCCAGTTCGCTCTCCGGCACACATCGGCCGCCGTCTTTTGTATAGCGTAATTGCCTCGGTTTCTGCCCCCAGTCGCCAACCTGGCGGCCCTCGAGTCCAAGCCTTTCGGCGGAGCATCGGAAGCTGTGGCCGCCATGGCCCAGCCAAGTGCAGAGCCGGTCGAGGAATACGAGTGAGCTTCCAATGCCCTCCTCGAGCCCTTCTCCAGACGCGTAGAGCTGACCGTCGCTTCGCTGCACAGCTATGAATCCCTCCCCCCGAACTTCTCCCTGCTGCAGAACATGGCAGCAGGCGCCTTCGCTGGCATAGCCGTACGCCCTCCCTCTGATCGACTACCCTCGACCGACTTGGCGATGTTGAATACCAGTCTAACTCGACTTCGCTTTACAGGAACACACCGTCATGTATCCCATTGATGCGATCAAGGTCAGTCCCGACAATCTGATGTGCCCTGCCGATCATCTGCCTGACATTGTCCTCCACAGACGCGAATGCAAATACTCAACCCCAGCACCACTCCGGCCTACTCGGGCGTCGTCCGCAACACCTTCCAGATTGCTCGCACCGAGGGCTTTTTCAGCTTATGGCGCGGCATGTCCAGTGTCATCGTCGGTGCCGGTAAGCTTAGACTATGAGCTACAAATACTCAGCCGGCCAATGGCTAACATCGCACAGGCCCTGCCCACGCCGTCTACTTTGCCACATACGAGGCTGTTAAACACGCCATGGGCGGAAATCAAGCCGGTGTTCACCATCCTCTCGCTGCCGGTAGGTTTTCTAATGTCCCTCGATATTGCTTTGCTCAATCGCTAATTGCGAACCCCCACAGCGACTAGTGGAGCTGCCGCTACCATCGCCAGCGATGCATTCATGAACCCATTCGACGGTGAGTTGTTATTCATTTGTCATGAAGGCTCATCTGCCTGGCCACTCGGCTGACAACTTTGCGTAGTCATCAAGCAGCGCATGCAGATTCAGAACTCCAGCAAAATGTACCGATCCATGGTCGACTGCGCCAAGTTTGTCTACAAGACCGAGGGACTAAGCGCCTTCTACATTTCTTACCCGACCACCCTGTCCATGACCGTGCCGTTCACCGCACTTCAATTCCTCGCATACGAGTCCATCTCTACCGCTATGAACCCCGCAAAGGACTATGACCCTGTGACACATTGCATGGCGGGTGCTGTTGCTGGTGGTTTCGCCGCGGGTCTCACGACACCGATGGATGTCATCAAGACTATGCTTCAGACGCGCGGTACATCTACCGACCCTGAGGTCAGGAGGGTGAACAGCTTCGTGGGCGGTTGTCGATTACTGTACCAACGGGCAGGGTTTTTGGGCTTCTTCAAGGGTGTCCGCCCTCGAATCGTCACCACCATGCCCAGCACTGCCATCTGCTGGTCGGCATATGAGTTTTCCAAGTAGGTCAACTGCACCCGACAACCCAAGTTCTGCCGCGCTAACAGCATTATCCTCCAGGTCATACTTCATCAAGCGAAATGACGCTGCTTGAGGTATCCTTACTTCTCTTCCACCATGTAAAATCCAACTAGGGGGTGACCGAAACGGAGCGAGTACGAGAATCGATGCGGAGCCGAAGCCTCACGGCGACATGACTACCATACAAAGAAGGAAGGAAGGAGGCGGCCGATGACCACGGAGACGGCAAACACAGCGAATCCAATATACCCTTGGACACCTTTTTTTTTTGATTCGACGCTTTGCCAACAGACCAAGTCTCGTCGCCGGGAGCTACAGCATGGGAGACTGCGAAACAGCTCTCTGAAGAACCAAAGAGACTTGCTCGAGTTTTTCCTCCTCCTGACAAGCAAAAGAGGGAGTAGTCCTGTGACCTTCAGCGGACGGATGTGTATATAAAAAAATCTCCAAATCCAACTATCCAACAAGGGGCAAGTCGGGCTTAAGCGGCGATCGGGAAAGGGAAGGGGAGTGTTCTTATTTCTCTTGCACAATTAGATGGCGGGCAGGGGAAAAGTGTTATGATATGTTGTCGATAATATTTTGTCTCAAAAGATACAAGCAGGGCGCCTTGCCTGGCGCCGGCTCTTTACGCCCTCAATTTTTTTTTAAACGTGGCTCTGAAGGTACCTACGTGATCCCACCCTTTTGAGTTGAGATCTATAGTCTTCTTCATTGTCATGAGGTTTCAGACTGGATCATCGTCAATTGCGATATCGCTGCTGCCGACTTCGGCGCGACCATAGAGAAACGCCACCATCACATCCGTCTGACCTATAAATAACAATCGACCAGATTTATTTAATCTAGACGATACAAGGGTTTCACAGACTTCAGAATTCAAAATCGGCTTGGTCAAACTCTCGCCGTCTTCTTCATATGTGCAGCTGTATAGGCGTAGTTGTGTAAGAAATGTCAACCGATGAGAAAACTCCAACTCCATGAACACCCAGTGCGCCGGTCAGGGCTCCTCGTCCCCCGGACGTTGTCTCGTTGTCCTTGTTGTTCTTCTTGACCCCGATGCTTTCTTGAAAGCTCCCTTCCCCTCCTTCTTCTAGAAGCCAAATGGCTGTCCTCCAAACTGGAATTTGATGTTCGGTCCACCGCCGCCCTGTTGGAACATGAACGGATGACCGCCGCCGCCTCCAAAGGGATTGCCCTGCTGGAAGGGGTGTCCGGGCCTCTCCTGAGAGTTGGGGTCATCGCCGCGGTCGAAGCGGGCGCGCAGTTCCGGGTCGCTGAGCACCTCGTATGCCTCGTTGATGGATGCCATCTTCTTCTCGGCGTCCTCCTTGGGGATGCCCTGCATGGCGGCCTTGTCCGGGTGGAAGATCTTGGACTGCCTGCGGTAGGCGGCCTTGATCTGGCGCTCGTCGGCGTCGTTCTCGACGCCGAGGACCTTGTAGTAGTCCTTTGTCATACTGCGCTTGAGGGCGATCTGCGCCTTCTTAAGGATGGGGTTGACTTTTTCTTGGAGGTCGGGTCGGAACTCAGCGGCCTGTTGGAGGGTCTGGATGGCAGCATCATAGAGTTCGCTCTTGAGCTGGGCCTTGCCCTTGTGAAGAAGCCCCCAGAACGATTCGGGATGCAAGTTCAGTGACTCCTCGCAGTACTTCGCAGCATCCTTGTGAGTCGACTGTCTGTAGCGTTAGTATTGCAATTGGAAGTTGGAAAAGGCTTTGGATGTTACCTCGAAGTAGGCTTGGCACGTCAACTCGATCAACTGCTCCAGAAGCAGTGCCCGAGCCGTCTTGGGAATGCTCTTATTTTCCTTGAGCGCTTCAACCTCCCGTCGAACTTGAGGGAGGAGACCCGGCTCCTCATCAGAGCCAACTAATGACCTCCCTGCTGTCGTAGGCTGTCCCCGGTTGAGCTGACCCTGGATCTTCTTGTACGCCTTCTCCACCTTCCTCTCCTGCTTGTGCAGCTTCTTGCAGACCTTGGAGTCTGGGTCAGACTGAAGACACTTCTTGACCTGGCCGATACCATTCTCGAGATCGGCCAGTCCGTAGAAAGCAGTGGCCGATATGACGACATGGGGAGTAGTGTCGCCGGGCTTCATGCTCAGGACATGTCGCAGGTCATTCAGACCCTCCTCAACCTCGCCGCGTTCAAAGCGACAGTGCGCCCGCAGCTCACGGAGATGGGGAGACCGGCTTGCGACGACGATAGCAGTACCAGCGTGATTGACACACTCGTCCCACTTTTGGCCGCTCTCGGCCATCTGGGCCAACGCAGAAGCCAGCTTAGCCTCCTCGACTTCCTTGACTTCGCTGGAATCGGAGGGCAGACTGGCAGCGCTGTACTGCGCCTTTGCGGCATCCCAGTCCCCAGCCTTGGCGCGGAGCCTGGCAAGCTGCAGATGGGCGCCTTCGAAGCCGGGCTTGAGGGACAGCACCTTGTTGAAGTCGTCGGTTGCCTGCGAAGTCCGGCCGAGCGAGAGGTACGCCGTGGCTCTCTTGAACAGGGTGAGGTAGTTTGTGGGGTCGCGAGCGATGGCGGCGTCGTAGTAGATGAGGGCCTCGCTGGTCTCGCCGCGCGAAAGATGCGTCTGCGCCGACGTCAAGAGCTTGGAGACGGGCAGATCGGCGGGTACATCCTGAGGCGCGAGGGCGCTGGCCGAAGCAAGCAAAGTCGTGGCGGCCACAGCCAGCGCTGCAAGGTTGAGATGCATTTTGATGTACTTGGCTTCTGTCCAGAAAAATTGTCCGAGTTCGAGGTCTGCGGGAAAATCGAGAGGAGGCGAGTCGCAAACGATGATGCTAGTGGCGATGCATCAAGCGGATGCTGCAGCAGTTGAATATAAAGACTAGAGACAAGACGATGATGTAGCGATTGGTTAGAGAGAGACAAAGGCTGCACGTAGAAGAGCCGAAGGGACAGAGTTAGAAGGAGAAGGCCGAGCCAACAATGACAAAGACAAAAAGGACAAGTTGATGCCAACAACCAACAAGCAAAGTAAACCTCAACCGGGGGATTAGCGAAGGTTCACAGTCTGGGCCCACGCTGTCCTTTTCGCCCTTGGAGGAGCGCGTCAGCGAGGTACTCGCAGATATGCGTTTGCTCATACGTGGCCACAAGTATCCGGCTATCGCAGCCACCTTCTAGAACAATGCAGGTTCTAACTGCGGACGTCTTACAGTTGCAGGGATTAGCGGCGGGCACTATAAACCCAGCGGGTGGGGGCCGCATTTGCGGGGTTCAAGCTCAGTGACAGGGCGCGCTGTGGCGTCCAACTTCTCAGCCTTGCCTCTGGCTCTCAATGTGAGCAACGAACCACATGCTTGGTTCCACACTCGGGGATACACATTCAGCATCCCTTGCGTTAGCCACGCGCGCGCTCAAGACGCAACGAGGAGAAGCACTCCACATTCGCGTTTGTCCCACCATTAGCACCAGATAGAGCTGGCAGCATGGCTCATCACCACCTCCTCGGCCAGGACTCGGCCATCTTCTCCCCCTCAGTTGCCCGCATCGCCGCCTCCACAGCCCGCGACTGGTCCTACATCGACGCCTGGCTCTCCTCAAAGTTCCACCCGCGCCCCGTGCCTCCCTTTGAGCGCAACAACGAGACCCTCAAAACGCTCCTCGCCCTCGCATCCGTGAACGAAGCCGCCGACGAGGAGCGCAACCTGCTCGCCAAGTCCGACGCCGCTGCGCTGCAGGAGCTCGACGAGTACGAGGCCAAGGCTGAGAACACCCGGGCGTCAAAGCGTCCTCTGAGAGAGGGCCTGCTCGAAGCTGTGCAGCACAACTTGCCTCCCGACGGCCATACCGCCCTCGATGCCATGGCGAGCATGGCGCTCCAGCTGGGCGTTGCGTTTCCTGAACCTGAGATACTGGGGCGTCACATGTCTGAGCTCCAGTCGAGCTTATACGATGCCGAACAGATGAAGTCTCGCGTCGAGATCCTCCACAGCCACATTGACGACGAAGCCGCGCGCATCAATGGCCTCCTGCGTGACCTACAAAGCGATGACTATAAGCCCCCTTCCCATCTCGCCAAGCAGAACCTCGAAATGCAGCGTAAAGTCAAGGCCTTGTCCGCCAAGCTACCCGAGCTTCAAGATCGAGTCGCTGCTCTCGCCTCTTCTGCCGACTCTTCTCATCCCACAATTGCCGATCTTGCACACTACGAGCATGATTACCTCGCTGTTCTTGCTCGCAAGAAGGAGCTTGATGCCCAGCTAGCTTCCTTCCAGGGTCTTCCTAGCAACCCCGACATGGCCAGGTCCGAGCTTGAGGATCTCCGAGACCAACTACGCTCCATCACTTCTCAGCGCGATACTGTCTTCGAGGGCCTAGTGGAGCGTGAGAGTCCTGTCAAGCGACGGCGGTGATATCTGTTCCACTGATGTCGAATACTATATATCAATGACTCCCCGAACACCACAGAACAGGATCTGTTTTGATAAGATGGAACCCCGTGCAGACACGCCGCGCATTCTCGTACCAACCCAGCATCATTAGTTTCGCCGGCCTTTTCCTGCCACTGCACCGCCTAGTCTGCCAAATTGCCTGCCCAGGCCCGTCCTCTTGGCCGGTACCGGAGGCGGAGGTGCAGGTTCCTTCTGAGCTACTGGTTGCATCGCCGCGCCACGGGTATCTTTGCCTTTGGTGTCCATCGCTCCATCTCCCATACGAAGATCACCGAGGCCCATCGACGGTATCTCGTCTCCGTCCATGTTCTGTCGCTGCGCCCGCCGCGCTCGTTCCTGGACACTGCGGAACTTCTCTAGCAGCTCTACCCATCGAATGTTTCCGTCTTCCCTGCTCTTGAGTCGATTCGGCCTATCAAAATTGGAGCTGCCCGAACCCGAGATTGTTCTGGATCATTGTCAGTATGCTGCAAGAGCTACGCTTCAACAGAAGGCAGGTATCGAGGTCCTTTGACACAGAGACCCGCATTGCAAATAGCAAAAAGTGAATCAACAACTCACGTTCGAGGCGCAACATGCAGATAGCCTATAGAGCTGACGCTGTTGAGGCGGTTCTTCAGCGCGGCAAACGCTGAAGATTGTGGTAAAAGCATCAGGATGCCGTACATACACTTGTACAGGAATGGGTACTTTTCAGGTTCCAATAACTGCAAGCGGAGATCTGGGACATCCGGTTAGCTTATGGATCATGTATACGCAGAAGAAAACCAGCTTACATGTGAACACTGGTGACTCAATCAACTGCACCAGCTTGTCGACCTGAATCAACATGTTGACCGTCATATCTAGTTCGCCACTGGAAACGGAAGCCATCAGTATTTCCTTATGCATGCTCAGAATTCAACAACTGCACTCACAAAATTTGCAGCAGGTTATATGCCTGTTCGTAAGCTTGGGCTAGGAGGCAAAGAGAAAAGGTAGCCACGGCGTTATAGCACCATGATCTGAATAGTGCCACAAACAGTGTTTGGCCGTCCTGCTAACCTGTCAGTGTCTGCGCTAAAGGCACTTGAATAGCTCTTCTTGTGCATACTTTCGTCTCTAGGTTCCGTAGCCTCTTCCGGACGTCCACTAATTGAGGAGCAGTGATGAGGTTGTTGTTGAGATTCTGCACCATAATGCTTGCAAACTCGACATCTTCTTCCTTCTCAATACAGTCTGCTAGAGTCCTGTAAATCCTCTCTGGACTCAGACTCAGACAAAGTTGTCGAATGATGAGGTTTCCCCGAGTCTCGAGAAGTTTTCGGTCCGTCGAAAAGAGTTGCAGGAGGTTAACCATAAAGTTGGCAAAATAGTCGTCCTCGGTATTCCGGGATATTTGCGAGAGGAGTTGCAGGTCCTTGGTAACGACGGCGTCCGAGGGATCGGACAACGTCTTTAGAAGCGCAGGGAATGTGCCGTCATTGAATGCCAGGACTTTCCTGGGAGCTTTTCTGTGCAGCATAATCAGCCACGTCATGGCGGCCACTCGGGTTGCTTCGTGGTCGTTGAGGAAGAGCAGGGTCAGCGAGTTTACAGCCGCGGCATAATCCAGGTCAGCTTGTGTTTGAGTGATGTTGATGTCGACGGGAGTCGATATTGAGCGGCCTTGGCCTGGAATCGGACTTGCGTTGTCGACATCTCGGGAGCTCGCCAGCGATACACGGTTGCTGTTGTTGCCATCCTTGTCTCCGGGCACAGGTAGACGGGAGGTTGAGAAGTGGTGAGGTAAGGCCTGGGGTGCCTGGCTCAGCTCGGAGTCGTCAGAGAGCGAAACAACATAATCCATCAGACAGGTGTTAACTCTGGTGGCTGCTTGGTGAATGGTCTCTTTGGTGCTGGCCATAGCTGGGAGCATGTGGGCGAGGATCTTGGGGGTGAAAGGAAGGACCTCTGCGGGGCAAATGTCGAGAAATTCCACAACCCATCTCAATGATTCTAGCAGGCAATCCTCCTCTGTGATAGTGTCAGTAAGGGCTTGATGCTCAGAACGTAGGAAATGGTGATGTGGCGTCACAAACCTAGTGGAGAATCTAACGTGGCAGTCAAGATCTCGAGGATCTCCTTGTAGTTGACCTCAACATCTTGACCCGGGATCCAATCTTCACCGCTGCTGTCATCATCGTCGTTGGCAGCATCAGACTCCAGCTCATCCCCTTCCTCCAGTTCTGGATTGATGGACTCGCTGTCCATCGAGTCCTGGCGCTTCCGCTTGGCACCCTCTTTAGACCTTTTACTCTCCAAGATGCCCTTTTTGATGCGGGAGATGCGCTTAATCTCGTTGAGGAACTTGTCCAAACAAGCCTGCGTAGCAGCACGCACATCGGCGTTCTGGTCTGACAAGAACTTGAGGAGACCACCGAGGAAATCTGGTAGATAGGTGACAAGCTCAAGGTCAGGAATTGAGTCGAGGAGGGTGATCCAGCCCACAAGGAATTGACGGGTGAAGGGATTAATGACCCAGATGCGCTCCTGGAGCAGGGGAATAAACCGCGGTAGAGAGAAGGCGGTTGGTAAGTGAGAGTGGTCATCGAGGGAGATTTTATCGTCGCCCTCGAACTCGGGAGGCGACTCCAGGATAGAGACGTAGGAAGCAGCAGATTCTGACACAATATCTTTGACGAGTCGATCCAGCAATTCCGCTCCGTTCTTGACTGATAGTTCCGAGTCGGCACCAAGCTAAAAGGAGGGATCAGTTGTGTGAGCTCACTAGCGAATTGATGAGCGTTGAGAATGGTGATGTACCTTACAGAGCTGATCGAAGATGCTATTAAAATACACCAAGATCTCGCCCTTGGCAACTTTTGCGATATTATACATGGCCTCACAGGCATAGTACCTCACCCGAGCATCCTGATCGGTGAAGCAAGCTAAAACAGGAGGAACAATCTTGGCGAGGTATCGAGGGAGCTCCTGGAAGCCAGTGTTAGACAGAACTACAGTGAACAATCATGGCCGCATAGAGGTTGGGTGTTTCCTCTCCGGTTCGTTCTCTGGTGACGAGAGACCGTGAAACCCGGGATCTGCGACGAGAGGATCGAAACTCACTGAGCCGAGGGCAATAGCAGCGGCAGCCAGGCCGATCAAACCGCCATTCCGCGCATGGGGCTGGTGGACAGCATAAGCGTACTCATTACAGAGCTGCTCGAGGATATCGTGAACGCGTTGGTAGTCCTTAGCAACAACGAGGTCGCGAATGACACGCTCAAGGCTATCACGGAAAGTCAACGGTCATGGCCATGTACCTTGAGGAACAGGTGAGGTGCGACATGCTGTTGTAGTCGAGGACTGCAAGCATAAGGGACAAAGTGAAGGTGGGCAGCAAGGCAAGACTGCGCTCAGTGATCGAAACTCGGACGAAACTTGAGATGACAGAGAGGAAAAGGAGAGCGAGCGCAAATAAGGTGAGACATACTCTAAAGCCCCGATCTTGCGTTTATCGTAGAGCTTGTCATTGAGGGCCCGCTGGATGTTGGCATCCATCGCTGCAAGCTCATGCACATCGTCCGCTCGACGCGACGACGTGGGATGGGCGAGTGCGCGAGTGCGTGCACGGGGAAGCGCGCGTGTGTATCGTGTTGCCCTGTACTTTTGCGACGGCGATGGACTGCAGCAAAGTACTATAGGTACTACCGTTGGAGTTTGTATGTAGTTGAAAGATTTAATTTAGTAAACAAGGTCCGAGGTTGCTTTGGTTCGCTTCGGATTGGTAGGAGTAGGCACACGAGGTAGGGGACCTAGGTAAGGTAAGTAGCTTCTGGGGAGTCCAACCCCCCTGGCACTCCTGGCACTTAGAGGCCCCAGGCACGAGCCACACCTTGGACTATGTGCCTGTGACGCACGCAAGACGTCCAACTTCGGGGGGGTTGAGCCAACCCGAGTTGCAGATTGATGGTACTGCCTTAGTAACGATAGGATGGATGCAGGAAATTTGAATACTCGGTGATAGAGATGCTGAGGTCTTCTAAAATTCGGGCAAGAAGAGACACTGATCCCAGATAAGAGACACTGCCTTGGCCGGACAGCCTCAGCGGAAGCCGTTTCCGGCCCAGACTCATCGATCCATGGCGTGTATCATGCCAGCAACGAAAAACGAAACAAAAGACAACCACATGCCGCACTCGAATGCTCGAATGCGTTCAATCATACAGCATCAGCTTTGCTGCAGAGCTCCCCGTCCCCACTCCC
>JADBHU010000774.1:0-30202 GCA_017140155.1 Fusarium devonianum
CACATTTTTCTCAACATCGTCCGATTAACTCCGGAATGAGTCAACGATAGTCGCAACCCCAAGCTTATAAGCAACTTCTTACACCATAACCGGCTACTTTGTCAATCGTTTCTTCCAAGTGAGACCGGCAATACTCATTCTCTAAAAATGCCCGCAAGCGAGGTCTTGGGCGGCGAGTCTCAGAACGGAACGCTTCACAATGAGACATCGCCACTGCTCCCTCGTGCGAGCGAGGCGCCTCAATTGAGCGATGATGGAGACGCAAAGGACTCAAGCGACGCCCACAGCCTCTTGGCAGAGTTCAAGCTGCTCTGCCAGTACTCGCTCCCTCTGATCGCAACCTACCTCCTCCAGTACTCCTTCACCGTCATCACCACCATCGTCGCCGGCCGCTTGGGCTCCGACGACCTCGCCGCGGCGAGCATCGGCCTGACGACGATGAACATCTTTGGCATGACGCTCTTCGAGGGCATGGCCACCGCCCTCGACACCCTCTGCGCGCAGGCCTACGGCTCGGGGCGCCTCACGGGCGTGGGCCTGCACATCCAGCGCATGTTTGTGTTCATGACCGTGGCCATGATCCCCATCGGCGCGTTCTGGCTGTGCTCGCAGTGGTACCTCCCGCTGCTCGTGCCGCAGCGGAACCTGGCGCTCAAGGCCGCGTCTTTCCTGCGCGTCAGCCTCGTCGGGCTGCCGGGCTACGCGTTCTTCGAGGCGGGCAAGAGGTTTCTGCAGGCCCAGGGCGTTTTTGGCCCGGGCATGGTTGTGCTGATCCTCTGCGCGCCCATCAATGCCTTTCTCAGCTGGTTCTTCGCGGTCAAGATGGGCATGGGCCTCGATGGCGCTGCTTTTGGCCAGGCTCTAGCTAATAACCTCCGACCTGCGTTGTTGCTGCTGTACATTGTCTTCTTTGGCAAGAAGTCGCATCAATGCTGGGGTGGCTGGGACAACAAAGCTGCGTTTGCTGTGCGCGAATGGGGTCCTATGGCCCGGCTGTCCTTTGCTAGTACCGCGGTCAACGCAGCTGAGTGGCTCGCCTTCGAGATCCTCATGATCAGCACGTCGTACATCGACACCACCCACTTGGCCGCCCAGACCATCCTCAACACTGTCTCCATCGTCATGTGGCACGTCCCCTTCTCCATCAGCGTGGCGATCTCTACGAGAATCGGCCACCTGATTGGCATGGGGGCATTGCCGGCAGCTCGCCGAGCCGCAACTTTATACAGTATCGTGTTTGTGGTGGTGGGTGTGCTGGACGGTGTCGTCTTGTTCGTGCTGCGTCGGCCGATAGGAGACATCTTCTCAGACGACACTGCCGTCAGAGAGCTTGCCGCCCGATCCATGCTCGCTGTTTCCGTGTTCCAGATCATCGACTCCATCATCGGCGGAACCAACGGCGTGCTGAGGGGTCTTGCAAAGCAGTCCGTTGCTGCGTGGATCGTGTTGGCTGTCAACTATCTGGCTGCTGTCCCGCTTGCCATATGGCTCGAGCTGGGAAGCCCCAATATGAAGCTGGACGGGCTTTGGATCGGTCTTGGGAGCGGTATGGTTATAATTGCGGTGGTCGAGGTTGCCTACATGAAGTGGATTAGCTGGCAGGACTGTGTCGAGGAAGTGAGGGAGAGAGAGGATGAGGGGACTTAAATCGTCATCCTGTATATTACTCCGAAGATATTATGTGGATAGATATTGTATTTCGGCGTTTAAAAAGCTGAGTCGTTCAACCCACTCATTAGTCTTGTCTTTACGCTGTTTATAGAAGCAACCTAGGAGTACGACCAAGCATGCGTGTTCCTGTTCTGCCTATTCTACTCTTCCAAAGGAACACTTCTCGCCCCGCCATCAATGGCAGACCAAGCCTTGCTCAGGAACTCTTCAGGCTGAGTAAACTTGTAATCTGGAAGAAGCTTGTTCCATTCATCTGAGACGCTCAATGTCCCCGCCGCTATTCCCTGCACTACGCCTGCAGTCAAGATTGGGATGTAAGCATCCAGCTTCGCTTTGGGAATGCTTGGATGCGCAACTCTCGGCATCCACGATGACTTGATTATACCGTCCTTGAGGTCTTCAGCTTTGAGCCTCTCCACATTAAACGGTTCACCTTTGATGTTTTAGCACCTTTCATTTCTCTTTTGAGCATTAGGAAGATGAAGTGAACTTACCACGGATCTTCTCGCCCAGGGCAATGAGTTGGCCCACGGTGAGATCGCCTCCTTTTATGCCGCTGACAAGAGGCCATTCTCCCTCGTACTCGACAGCCAAGGCGACTACTTTGGCCAAGTCCTGAGCCGTCGTGAGAGTGATAACAGCATCCTCGCCGCCCTCAAGGATCAGCGCCTTGCGCTGGTGAAAGTTGATTGGCAATTCAAACAGATTGATATGCTTAGCAGAGGGGAATGGGTACGTCAAGTAATTCGTAAAGAGCCCCGGTTGGAAGAGCGTGTACTCGATAACCTATCAGGGTTTTTTCTTAGCAAGCATGGACTGTCGTGCCAGCGCATTCTACCCACCTTTTTGTCTTTGTTTAGATCTGCGAGATACTCGCGAGTCCCCTGCTTGTAATTGTACCAAGCCAAGTACTCAAAATGAGACCTGTAGATGGTCAGCAAAGTGTGATAGGCTTGGGAGGAGATGTTTCATATCGCTTACGCTGCCCATTCGCTGGGTGCAAATCGCTTGACTCCAGCTTGAACCGAAGCATTGATCAGATTCTTCTGCACGGTCGCATCCATGTCGCTCGCAAGCGCAACTAGTGAAAGGACTACCTCGACGCCTTGGAGGGCCTCGGCCAGCTGCTGAGTGTCGTCGTACGATACCTTGGCCCAGCTCACTCCAGGAGCTAGTTCGCTGGTGGGAGCATCCTAGGAGGAATTAACAGGGTGAGCCATGCGTGATGATACAATTTCTTACCTTTCTCGAAAGAAGGAGGATCTCATGCTTGTTTCTGGCAACAAGGCCGTCGATAATTTCTTGGCCGACATCTGTAGTGTATCAGTCAACAATTGTCCATTTGTTTGCCCACGTATTGGATGGGAAGATCAAATTTACCTCCAGATCCACCGGCGATGGCAATCTTGACCATTTTGCTTGTCTGTCAATTTTGGCCTTGTTTATCTGATGGTAAATACGATTGTTGCGTTCAACAAATAGGGGTTTGATTTTCGAATTGGCTTTGAGCTTTTAGGCTCTGGAGTAAGCTATTGTTTGAAGGAGATGCACTTGAGCAGAGAGAAAGATATGGCGAGGACAGCCAGACTACTTATAGGCAAGAGTTCGGCCATTGCAAGTCTAATATCTCCGTGAAGCTGGCCGACTTGATTTTATCTCCTCCGAATTCGCGGTCGCTTCCCGTGCCAAGTCACCCAAAACTGTTGGCACATAATAACGTTATGACTTGTGCTGCTCTCTATGCTAGTCTACTTGATTGGCAGATTCATAGAGTGATGAGAGTGGCTGGAAGAAAGCGCCGACGTGTCGGAATCCTTGGCTGCTGATTATTAATGTGCCGTCCCGCCCAAAGACCTCCGGGTTTTCGGCGGTCGGATGAGTGGCGCTTATCAATTGCACTCCCTCTCAACAACCCCGTTTCACAAACTTACATACGGCGTGTCTCCAAGCACATTTCCCGGCCTTGACAATGGCGGAGACAAGCTCACTGAGCCGAGGCCCTGGACTGGCCGAGTCTGGCCCAGCCCCGAAGCGGCGGAAGCTCCGCAAGGGCACTCAGAGCTGCTGGGAGTGCAAGCGGCGCAAGGCCCGGTGCACATTCTCAGCTGCTACCCATGGCGTCTGCGATGGCTGTAGACGCCGTGGAACCGACTGTATCAGCCAGGAGTCTACCGACCAGCCACCGCCTCTGGGGAGTAATAGGCATCTTGCGGATAGACTGGGCCAGGTGGAAACCCTTGTTAGCCAGTTGCTCACGGCGATCGGCAACAGTGGGCGAGTGAGCGCGGATGCTCAATCGCCAGCTACGACAGGACCAGTGCAGCGAGCCCATGGGGATTCAACAACTCTTCTCAAAGCCTCAGCTACAGCGCCAAGCTGTACAATCCACATCTCGACAGCATCAGATGCTGAAACAGGCGGCAGCCACGCTACCCAGGATAATACAGTGCGTCATGGCTTAGTGTGATCCTTCTCGTATACTGACTCCCAAAAACTGCAGAAACATCTTGAAGTTAACTCTACACATCAGAGACTTACACAAACACCCAATCCGCCACCAACGCCCGTCCAATCAGACTCAGGCGGACCAACACCAGGAGAGCATGATGGCCTATACCAGCAGCTTGTCACTGCCTGGCCAGATCAAAAAGACCTAGCTATCATTCTAAGCATACCGGTAGAGACGTCATCCATCATTCGAGCCGTCACATGCACTCAATTACGAGGCTTGACCGATGTTCCACAACCATCGGCCCAGGCCTTACTGCAGTTACCGCCACCGGGAACTCATCCAGCACTGGTTGCCCAGAAAATGCTGATACTCGCAACCTTCCTTCAAGGTATGCCTTCTTTTTATGAACAAGAGCTTGCGAATATGAGCACGACCGCCGAAGATATCATGTCTCGCGTCGTCAAAGCAGTTCACAGCCTGGTAACCTGCAACGACGAGCTGGTTGCCTCGATCGAGGGGATCGAGTGCATCATGCTCGAGGCCCTATACGAGAACTACGCTGGCAACATCCGTCGGTCCTGGCTTGCGGCACGCCGCACGATCACAATTGCGCAAATGCTGGGTCTCGATCGGGGCGTAGTACCACTATCTTTGGCCGGCACCACCATCAAGCCCAATGAGAGGTGGTTTCGCCTCGTCCATGTCGATCGTTATCTCTCCCTCATGTTAGGTCTGCCGCAGTGCTCGATTGAAGATTGCTATGCTACCCCCGAGGCTCTCGAGTCCTGCAGTGCATTGGAACGTATGCAGCGCCTCTCCTGCCTCGCAGCCGGGCGACTACTGCAGCGCAGGTTCTCAGATATCCGTGACCCAGTTGTCAACACAGAGATCGACAAAAAGCTGCAAGATGCTTCTGCGGCCATGCCGGCCCAGTGGTGGGTGACTCCGTAGCTGGCCTCTTGCACCAACCATGCAGAGAGAATCAGAGAGACATTGCGGTTCAACGACCAATTCATGCACTATCATCTGCTGGTACAGCTTCACCTGCCATATCTGGTGCGGGCAAGATCTGAGCGCGGAAACGAGTACAACCGTATGACAGCCGTTACAGCGAGTCGGGAAATCTTATCCAGGTTTCTAGCGTATCACGCATCCCATTCCCTCAGTCACTACTGCACAGGTGTGGACTTTCTAGCTTTCATCTCCAGCACAGCATTATGTATCGCACGCATAACAGATCAGCAATATCACGACACCGAGGAAGCCGAGCATCATTTCTGGGCGCATCAGCAGCTCAGTGAGCGCGGTCTGTTGGAACAGACGCTCGAGAATGTGCGAGCGAAGGCGCGTCGGGAAAAAGATGTCATGGCCACCAGGATGACTGCTCTGCTTGAGTATCTTTTTGCAACTGTTGAAGATGTGGCGTCTGGTGGGAAGTACACGGTCGTGTTTGCTGCGGAGCCGAAAGATGAAGGCGATCTTGGGTGTAATGTGAAGGTCAGCGATGATGGGGCCATCTTGAGGATCTATCTTCCCCATCTCTGGGTTATCAAGATTGAGCGCGAGGATCTTGGGCCGCTGAACCTAACAGTAGCTACGCTTTCAGGGAATGCGCAGCTCAACGGTAGCCGGCAAGGTGACCATGGAGACCGGCATAGGGAAACAGGAAAAGTCGACACAATCCCAGCACAGCAGAATACTTCCTGTGCGGAGTTGACACTTAATGCACCAAACGATAGCCCCGGGTCTCCTGATATTCTCAATACAGTCGGCGACGATGTGGCTGTACCTGAACAGCAGGATTCTGGTGGTTGGGAACTTGGCAATTTAGATATGGGATTCCTGGATAACCTTTTCGAGGGAACGATAGGGTTAGAGGCACTGGATAGCCACTGGACCACCACGAATTGAAGCACTTATGTCTGGCATCTCAAGAACTAGAATGAGGGACGACTGTATAACATCCAGGTGTTCGTTGATTGGAATAGTGGCCGGTCACTTCTGGGAATCAGTTCCTTTGCCTGGGGGCCTTAGTTTTGCTGCTTCCCCAGCATGGGCTGAACAGGCCTTCATATTATCCCAGATATTCTACACCGACAAGTCAAAATCCTTGCTATTACATTAGATACAATGCGGACGAAGAACTCCTGTTAGCCAAGGTTTAGGCTTCCTGTAGAAGCCCAAGACTGACGGAGTTTGTCGGACAAGCTTCCGATCGACAGATCCACCCCACGATTGGGGGCGGGGTTTCTTAAGGGAGAAACAAGACGTTGGAGCTCATGATGAGCTTCTGTCCTTGATGATTCTGCAGCAACATATGGTCACCATATTAAATAACGATTTATCATGTCACAAATCGAACAGTATGGCTCAAACGACCCATTGTGTAAAGCCCCTCTCTAATAACACGCGGCAGCAAATTCGTACTTGTCACGGGTGCCACCGGGTTCATCGGCGCCCACGTCGTTGATGAGCTACTAAGCCGCGGTATCAAAGTGCGCGGAGCAACGAGAACGCTAGAGAAAGGAAACGCCATGAGAAAGGCACGTCCACAGCACGCTGAGAACCTCGAGTTTATTCAGATCCAAGACTTCGAAAGCGTCGGTGGACTTGAAGATGCAGTCAAGGGCGTGGATGGCGTGATACATGTGGCCAGCGTTCGTTAGACCAGATTCGACCAGGAAGCCGTGAAAGCTGACTATGCTCCAAGCCTTTCACGTATGACACGACCGACAATGAGAAAGAACTGATCATTCCCGCAATCAACGGCGTACGCTCGATCCTGGAAGCCTGCACGACGAACCCGGCCATCTCACGACTAGTCATCACGTCCTCGTTCGCTTCCGTGGTGGATGTGTCGCGAGAAGGACCTTACGCATATACGGCAAAAGACTGGAATCCGCTCACGTACGAAGACGCTGCTGCTCCCACGTCCGACGCTGTAACCGCGTATCGAGGGTCCAAGAAGTTTGCGGAACTCGAAGCATGGAAGTTTATCCAGGAGCGAAAGCCCAGCTTTGACATTGTCACACTCTGTCCTCCCATGACCTTTGGACCCGTCGTCCACCCCGTCTCGGGCGTTGATAAGCTCAACGAGTCGAACGCGGTACTTTGGTCGGTTGCTGACGGGGTGTCTCCCCTGCCGGTATCTAGAGTCCCTTTCTGGATCCATGTCCGAGACCTTGCTGTTGCTCACGTCCAGTCTCTACTTGTCGAGGAGGCTGGAGGTAAACGGTTCACCCCGACGGCGCCGGAGAAGTTCTCGTATGGACTGGCGGCTCAGCTTATTGCAGAAGGGTTTCCGCAGTTAAAGGAGAGAGTTCATCTGGAGGACCAGACGATTGATCAGAGCAAGAGTTTGGACGGACAAACTGCTGGACTCGAGTTGGGTTACAAATACCGGACATTTGCTGAGACGGTCAAGGACTTTGTATCTCAAGCTCTGACCCTTTAAAGAACATATGCTGCACTACGATGAGATTAATATGGACTTTCTCAGTAGAATAGCAAACCTTTTGGTTGGTACCTACTCATCTGTTCAAAGCATGACAACCTTTTACAGTGCATGCTCAGTCCCGACAAACTCTGAGGTTCCGCCACGTCAGTCACGCATTAACAAACCTAGTTCCTCAATACATAAACACTCATTTTCCTGCACTCGACAAGTAATTCGAGGAATTCTCATTCATTCTCATCATTCCAGCAACCAGTAGTTTACCATCACTAATAATTCCACCATGCATCGTTCCATCGCGGCTTTGATCCTCCTCCTCTGCCCCATGGCTCTGGGATGGACTGTCATTTTCTACAGCGAAAACCATTGCAACCAGAGTTTTGTGAGTTCGTGCGTGGCCTATGTCTTGACAAAAGACACTGATTCTATGCGAAAAGTACATCATGGAGGGAGACGACGATATGACCTACTGCTTTGGTCTCGAGTCTCGAAGAATCCCCGACGGCGTCAGATGCCGATACGTTGACAAAGACAAGAACGAAGCCGAAGAATGCAAGGGCCAGATAGGCGAGGCCAAGTCCTGGTACATCATTCGAGGCAAAGCCGCCTTCTGGGCCAAACACGACAATCGCATTGGCGAGCCCGAGAAGGACAGATGCTCGAAAAAGTTTGTCGATTACCCCCACGCCGGGGACAAGGGCGAGTTATTTACAGCAGAGAAGAAGTGTCGAAATCCGTGGCATCATACCCACATACCCAGGCACGAAGAATCCATCCAAGGATTCCAAGTCTGGGAGGAGTGAAGTGTGTTTTTCTGGGGCCGTCTTCTTGGGATCAGGGTCATGGTGGAACGCGACAAGGCCTTGATACTATTGGCTCAGGTGCAAACATGAACCTGGAAACCTAACCCTGAATCACATGTAGGTAGCCTTTCTGTTTGGTATGAGGACGATGGGAAGCAGGTTAAAGTTTGGGTAACCTAAAGCATGACTTTCAACTCATTTCTTACCAGTTATTGATGTGAGTTTTAGGTGGATCATTGCTGAGCTTCGCCTTCAAACATGGCACCTTTGGCTTTGGATAGTTTGAGGCCGCTCCATGGGAAAACACGTTAGGTCATACAAGCAGATACAACAACTCAGGCAGAGAATGAGAATCGAATACATCTCTATCCCTACTTCATACCAAACCGGTGCTTGCGCACTGAAGCCGAGTCAAGACCGTCGAGGGCAACCACTCCGGTGACCGTGATATCGTAAAATTACAAAAGCAATAGCCCCTATTCATCGCATGAACGCTCGCTCGTCCACAGTCGCAAAACTCAAGTTGAGCTACTCATCTATGACCATGTCTTCCTCCTATTGTACATCAATGCAATAGAATTACTCCCTTGATATCACCACTGACACGTCGTATAATCAGCAAACAACGCTGCCTCCTCAAACTGCTGCGCAATAACCCTGGCCTGCGCACTCACAGGCTCCCTCGCGGCAGCATCAAAATCCAGAGCAAACACACCCGCAGGCTGCCTCAGCAGAGCCCGGTGGTGGGAGCCGCTCATCTCCATCCTCTGGACAAGACTCCTCGCTTCAGCGCTGGTCCAGATCCCCCGCCGCATGGCCATGGCGAGGAGGCCGCGGACGACTGATCCGTACACCGGGAAGCAGATGGACATGTCTCCGTAGTTCTCGAAGCATAGTGAGAGATACCAGCGGCTGTTGTGTTTCCGGTGGCTCTGTTCGCCGTCTTTCGGAACCTCGCTGTCGCGCAAGATCATGTTGCTGATGTGCAGCATGGCGGTGGTTGTGTGAGTGATGTGTAATGTATTTGGCTTGTGAATGCGACAGTCGAGCATTAAACGCTTCAATTGATCTACCGAAGCACGCACCGCATCATTTGTTGACGCATTTGGGCACGCAAAGGAGCGTAAAGGATGGTCTTGAGGTCCCTTTGTGAACGGGTAAAAGATATCAAGGACTGCGCAGTGGAATAGAATACTCGTGTCAGGTCAGCATACGATCGCAAGGAAGCACGGGTCAATATGCATCATTTCCAACGCTTTTAGCATACGGCACTCACTGAAAGACAACGACATGGTCGGGGCTGGCTGGACTGCGAGACATGCGCGCATCAAGCGTGTTGGCCCAGTCGAGCAGTTTCCGGTATTTGGCTTCGGCAAAGGCGACATATATCGTAGACGGGAGGGTATCAGCCTGTATCCGGTGGTTGAAGTAGACAACTGCAACTTCTTGCATGATTGTCCAGAACTTGCAGAGAGACGTAAATGTCTCACCCATGTAGGAAGGCAAAGGATGGGCGGGCCAGGTTATGGACGAGTCGGGGATGAACGTTTCGTAAAGGTTATCTCCAGGTATCGGTAATAGCGGCGGGAACGTGACTGGTCTAATTTGACAGTTGAATGTATTCAAGCTATGTCGCAAGATTAGGTCGTCACGTCTGTGAAAGGTCGGTAGTTCACACTCACGTTAACCACATAAGTGCCCCGTACGCCGCATGAGAAGCCGCCCTCTTCTGCTTTGCAGACATGGCCTTGAAAGCCGCAGTCGCAGTCGGCGTGAAGCTTTGCGCGTTCAACAGGCTCAAGCGTTCAGCCATAAACAAGCCTTCCTCGAGGAGGTCCACGACCGGCACGTCGCTAACATATGTGTGGCCGCTGACGCTGAACATTAGTATAGCAGCGAGGTTGACGACCGAATCCGAGCGTGCGTCTGCAAGCCATAGCCTCTCCGACTCGTTAAAGAAGAGGTGGCTGAAGATGGAGGTTTGCACATCGATGGCGGTGTACGATTGCTAAGGCGCATCAGCGGGACTGTTCGTTTCATGACACTGGCGCTTGGATCATGGGGTTCCTACACAGGCGTAGGTGAAAACAGCGCTGACCAACAGTTTGGAGCAAAACGCTGTTCTATGGTTGACCAAATCGTCCAGGAAGAGATCCGCGTCGAAGAGGCCCAGGACGGGATGGTTGAGTTCGAGGTAGTAGGACAGGACTCTGGATGCGAGCTCGTCGCTGATGGGCACATTTGTCCATGGCCTCATCTGCAACTTGCTCAGGCGTTCATCGCAGTAGCGAGGCGGTGGATCTGAGCCGGCACAGGACGTACAGCTATCAGCGTGTTCGAGCTGTGAAGGATCAGGAATCTTGACTCCATCCGATTCACTGAGGACCATGCCTCCGATACTGGAGAAGTGAGATTCAAGGCTGGGATATACAATTGAATGGCGCGTGGTAAGCTCAAACTCGATCCCTGAAGTTATCGGTGGCGACAGAGTAGTCCTGGCTGGGTTTGATACACTCGAGGCCGTTGTGGTGCCGTTCATACGGCCCTCCATCGAAGTCAATGCCGAGACCGGGTCCGACGAGTCTCTCATGCGATGCAGCAGCTCCAAGGCCTCGCTCTCCGGCGACGTCTGCAGGCGATGGACGATGTCGGCATATGCCTGAGACACCTTTTCCTGGTAGAAACACTCCGTCTTCCTTCTGAGGCACAGCGTACAAGTCGGCCGCTTGCCATCGCACTAATTCCATGTGTTAAGACGCCGCAAAGTGGTGGGGTAATTCTTCAGAGCAGCGCAGTAGTAGCATCCCACTGTGACGAGCAAGGACTTACGCGAGTCTTCTTGACACGACACGCGTGGCAGGCGGTGCGGGCGTTGAGCCGGGGGTATCTCTTGAGGCCGGGGCCGGGCTGCTCCGCCTCGTCCTGGGACGGGCTCGGCGCCGAAGTGGCCGGCCGGAGCGGACGTAGTCGGGGCTCATCCATGAGGCCCTTCGCGCGGCGTCAGCAGGGTTCTTAAGATAGTTACGCGATCGAGATTGGCATATTGATCCCGCCTTGTGGGACGACAGTTGGCGCGCGGGCTCTGAATCTGCGGTTGCAGTATTATGACGTTCTTTGATCGAGTTGCCGCCTCGACCAATCACCACCTCAGCATCGCCGGAACTGTTCCAGGTGGCGGCACCCAAAGTGCCAAGTGTTGCCCGGAAGCCTATATTAGCTTTGTGATAACTGACTGAATTGTCTATTTGAAGTGTTTGTTAAACATTAGTGTTTCTCAGCGTGGTTTTGACTTGAACTGAGACTCTCAAGCCACTTGGATACAGGAAACTGGTGTTGTTGCGGGACTGGATACTAGTGTGGCCCTGGACCATATCCCAGCCAGCCTCAACATCAACTACTTTCTGGCATACCCTGTGTCCCTCAGCTTTGACCTACAGGATGATACTTGCTGTTATCTAGTAAGAGTTGTGTCGATAATCTCATTGTTGCTTTCCGGATTCAACTCAGGTTCCACCTTATCAGAACAGGCTAAACCCGTCTCAACCTGGTTAGACTTGTCACTAACGTTAGGGCGTTCCCGCCGACACCACAACTCGCGACCTTGTCGAGCATGATCTACGGCGCTTCATTGTAGTCCTCATGAGTACTGTAGGTTCTGGTTTCTCACCCAATCAACTGGTCAGGATTAACCCGGGTGATCAATACAGCAGCAGCATACTCGCTGATCCGACTCACAAGGACAAGCATCATCTGTATGCTGGTGCGGCACGGCAATACGTATTTTATCGTCGGTGGCTAGGGGATGGTGTCTGCAGCGACAACTTAGATACGTTTATTATTCAAGTTTTGGATAAAAACTAGTCGCACTGATGGGTCGGAGCTGGGGAAATATTGTGTGGTCGATCGGGGTCACTCCGTGTTCCAGGTGGTCGGCCAGTGACAACCACCAGAGTCTATTAATAAACGAAGCAACTCTATCCCAAAGTTGTTGGCTAGGTTTCGCATCAGTGCAATGCAACGGACTGCTTTTTCGTGAACGCTCACCATCTCATAGATACGGCAAGTTGAGCATCAGTCGCACGTTAGGATTTCTTACCCACCCACAAGCTTGATCGGCAAAAGAACTATACCAAGTATTGATTAGTAACCTCTGGGGAAAGCTAAGCATCCCCATATCACAAATAGTCGCTTCGAACGCAAGTGGCAATTCGCCTTAATTTGGTGTCTTTCCAGCTACGACGCTTGATGATACACATGATTCCCTTATTCCAACCCAGCACCAACTCAGCTGACAATGTTCTTGCTGAGGAAGAGCGTTTGGATGTTGCAGAAGCTCTTGAGTCCGTTGGCACCCCACTCTGCACCAATACCGCTCTCCTTGTGTCCGCCGAAAGGCGCCATCGGCGTGATGTCAAAGTGGTTGTTTACCCATACAGTACCAGACTGGAGTTGTCTTGCAACGCTCTCGGCCTTTTGAAGATCGTTGGACCAAACTGAAGCACCCAGTCCCATGAGCGTATCATTGGCTCGGTCGATCACCTCTTCCTCGGTCTTGTAAGACATCAATGGGAGGATAGGGCCTTTAGAAATTACCGGTCAGTACTCGATCCATGTAAACCATACATTGGGGAGTGCTTACCAAACGGCTCCTCGACCACAATTCGCGAGTTCTCGGGAGGGTTGTCAATAACGGTGGGTGAGATGTAGTATCCCGACTTGGGCTCAGGGTCGAATTTGCCGCCGGTGGCTACCTTCCAGCCCTGCTTCTCAATGTCGTCGAAGAAAGTCTTGACTCGGTTGTACTGCATCGAGTTCTGAACGGGACCGTGGCTTGTGCCCTCCTTGGAGCCGTCGCCGAAAGTGTAAGCCTTGACGTGTTTGACCACAGCATCTCTGAACTGATCGTAAATTGACTCGTGCACGTAGATTCGCTTGATGTTGAGGCAGATCTAGATACGCATTAGACTTCTCTGGGCCCTGGCTGGGACTGACAGCTCGGTGCCTTGTGTCACATACCTGGCCTGAGTTAAGGAAAGCAAAGAAAGCAGTCTATGATTTTAATCAATCAGCATTATGAGTTCACATCTGGAGTTTGAGTCTGACCTTCTCCGCAACCTTGTCGACGTCTACATCTGGTAGGACAATGGCAGGATCATTACCGCCGCTGCACAATAGTCAATCACTGGGTTCATTTTCATAAGCACACCATATCATCAAACAAGGACTCACAGCTCAAGTGTCACTCTTTTGAGAGTCTTGCTAGCACTCTGAAGAACCAGCTTTCCGGTGTTGGTCGAGCCGGTAAAGCTGATCTTATCGATGCCAGGATGGCTAGTGATCCAAGGACCCAGATTGTCGTCACCGCTGAGAGATTGCACAACGCCAGGCGGGAAGAATTGCTGGGCAAGCTCAACCAGTTTGAGTCCGCAGTAAGGAGTAAAGGGTCTATGAATAATCAATACGCTTGCTGGTAGCACGATAGTGATAGAGGGGTCCTCACGAAGGCTTGACAATGATAACGTTGCCAGTCACAAGAGCAGGCGCCATCTTGGAGGCCGCGAGCATGAGAGGGAAGTTCCACGGTACGATTGCTCCGACAACACCAAGAGGTGTATAACGCGTCACGACCTTACGGTTCTCGCTGTCTTCAATCACGTCCTCGGGGAGGTCAAAGCTGGCCTGTCCGCGGATCCAGGCGACAGTGGCGTCGGCCTCACCATCGGCTTGTGCGGTCTGGCTGTGTGAGCATGATGAGTTCAACAGAAAATAATAAATGGATGTCCTACAGGTTTTCCCTGCTCAGATGTGAGCAGTTGGCTGAACTCCTTCTTCAGCGCCTCGACAGCGTCGGCCCATGCAAACACAGCCTTCTTTCGCTCCTCGTAAGATGTCTTTGACCAGGACTTGAAGGCCTTCTTTCCGGCGTCGACAGCGTCGTCGAGGTTCTTCTTGGTGGCGACAGGGACCTCAGCTTTGGCTTCTAGGGTTGCAGGGTTGATGCCATGGCGGGTTGCCTCAGTCGGGGCACTCTTCCCGTCGATGATCTGGACAAAGCCGTCTTTAAAGTCCAGGGAAGGGGTCTTGGTTCCGTTAGTAGCCATGGTGAAGAGTATGTGCAGCTCAGTCTAAAGACTCGGAAGCAAGAGTGGGATGGAAGTTGGGCGAACACATCTCCTGCTTCACCCTGTCCCATCGGGTTTTATAGCGATTTCTTCGTACTCTATCCCCGCACTTGTGATCCAACGCCACCAACGCCGTGGCTATGTCTTACAAAGAGCAAAAGTGCAGGGAGAGACCCGGAGCCCCGGTCGAATAGGCTTTTGAACCCGAGATTGGCCACTCACAATGCACCAGAAACTAGGATCAGCCTTCGTTAGCCTGATTTGCCCCGAGATCCTGAAACTGGCTCCCGTTGACATGTCAGCTCGTGGGGGGTTCGGGTGTCAATCCCGAGCGGGGTATCTCAGCATAAGTTGCGAAGATAGCTTGGCGAGCTATTGGCGTTTACATTGGAATGCTGTTTGGGGTTTCAAGTTTCAACGTTGATTCTTGGCCTGTCGATCTTTTGAGACCCTTGTAACCCCAAATCACTCCACAAAGGCCTCAAACCCAAATCGTTGTTCAGAGACCCCTCTTATAACCCCGCCAAAACGTCACCCAAGATCCTCAATTCTTGATGCGGGTTATCGTATTCCTTGTCCTTTTGACATGCTACCCCGCGTCACGTCACAACCTTGCAGGGTTCCTGTGCAGTTGATGTCCTTCATCGCCTAACTTCTTCAAGTGGCAAGCTAGACACAGGGATTCTGTGTAGATTCGAACATGGTGCTTGAACGTCCTTCTGGAATGGGAACTGGCAGGTGCAGATCTTGTTATCGAGCGTGGGGCTGACGTTCCTTTTATTACGCCTTGATGGCGCCATTTGATGCATGATCTTCAATGTGTTTGCTCGTTGTGGATCAAGTCTACGGCCAAGCAGCAGGGTCCGTAATTCCTGCGCTTCTAAACCAGCATGCTGTATCCAAGCGGAGAACACCGGAACAACACGTAGCAGATGATCTGATTCTCTACGACTACGTAGTCCCTGATGGTTATGTTCCCTTGCTAAGCTATGGACGGGTATGAGACTTGCAGCAGTGCGGTATACACAGAGTAAACAGTTTACAATCACGATAGTACCTTGATTGAAGAGTGCCTACTTTAAGAAGACCAATCCACGTTTTCTGTAAGGATTAGCTACAGCGTAGTGCTAGAGAGATCAGGAAATCTAGCCTATGACAGGCTGACAGCAGAGCTTAGGAATTCTTGGCGCACACATGTGTATATCGGGCTTCACTGGTTGGGCAGTGCCATGTCTCAGCCACCAGTCAACGTTATCTGGTCTCGATCATTCGAAAGCATGCATGTTTGTACCTAGTGCGCCAGCCTCATCGAATTCCCGAGATCCATCGGACCATCTGAGATGCTAGAGAATAACTTGAAATATATTGTGTGTCTTACAATCTATCAAAGTATATCGAATCATGTCAGTCTGTAGAGTCACTGTGCGGATATTATTATCCCAGCAGAAACCAACCACAAAGTCATCTCTAAGCCAATTTGAGTTGGTGCATTACCTCAGTTTTCTTTCAAAAACCCGTCGAATCTTTCATGCTTAAAGGCAGCCCTCTGAGCCTCATCCTTTTTGTGCAGAGTATCGAGATATTTCTTGAAGTCGCTTGAGAGCTCCACCACAGCCCGAAAATGGTCGTCATTCACCAAAATCTTTCCATCGTCATCCTTTTCCGCGTCGTACTCAGCGAGCGAAACAGCCGTCTGAAAAGCTTTGCATAACTTTAGCACGATAAAGTAGCGAATGAGGGACCGGGGCACCATACCATTCCGGATCTCGCGGCCGTTTAGCTTCATGGCGCGTACCTCGGCGGATTTGAGGTAGCGTTTTGCGTTGGAGTCGAGTTTCATGTAGGTGCCGCATTCGTTCTTCAGCTTGTCGATGAAGGTCTGCCATACCTGTTGACGCTGTTCGTCCGTGAAGTCGGGGTAGTAGAGCTGGACGTGCATGCGGGAGATGAAAGCGTCGTCGAAAGATCCGACTCGGTTAGTGGTGAGGAACAGGATACCATCGTAGAACTCGAGGGCCCGAAGGAATCCTGTGGAACTGGGTAAGTATGTTTACCGTTGCAGGAATGCTTCAGTGTTTGGGAGATCCTACCTGCTACCAAGCTGTTTCGCACAAGGTCCTTGGTCGATCGTTGTTCCATGAAGACGTCTGCCTCATCGATCAGAAGGACCGCTTCCCAACTCTTTGCCTTCTTAAACTCTCTTGTCAAATTCATCTCCACTTCAGCGGGGTTGGTGCCGATGTCACTGCTGGTAAGAACCATCAATGGCTTCTTCATGAACTCGGCAATGGATTCTGCAAGTAACGGTTAGCTTAGACATTGAGATGGGGCCCGAATAACCTACCGGCAGTGCATGTTTTGCCTACTCCTGGGCCTCCATGGAGCTATGGCCTTCAAGTCAGCAAATCTACGCCCCGAAAAGGACGAACCATACTCGAGATGTTTACGTACAAGAAAGATGAGTCCCTGACCCTTGCCTTGAACAAAATCAGCGCTCCAAGCGCTCCGGGTGAGCGTATTGCCATCCTTGTCGACGCGGGAGAAACTCTTAGCTAGAGCCTTGAGCCTTTTGAGCTGAACGGGATCTATGACGAGACTTTCAATCATCTGGCTGTTGAACCTTGGCTCAGAAAGCTGACGAATATGGAGCATCTCTAGAAGATTTTTAGCAAGGAAGTGTATATGGCACGAGGAATTTGAAGCAAAAGGAGTTAGACATGAACACTTACCCCATGTCCTTGTGCGAAAAACAAACCCAGGTACCCTGGTGGGACACAGGAACATCTGATGCCATGTCAAATGCTCTGTGGGTATCTTTGGATTGATCTCATTATAGTCGTCGAATTTGGCCATCCGGCGCTCGGTATTAGTCCCCTGCCGGACTACACAGACACTGCAGGTGCAGCTGGATGCCCATTTGCGCAAATCCTCTCGTCCCATCAGACTCGGTGGTTCCAAGTGTCTACCCTCTAGGCACGCCTCCACGTCAATCATGACATGGGCATCGATCTACAGAACTTCGTTATGAGCCACTCTGATCATATTGCAACAGAAGAGGCTGAGGTTACTGACCTGATTGTAGGGAAAATGAACCGTCTTCCCACCGTACCATCGACATTGTTTCCCCAGGAGTTTCCAGAATGCCTCGCCTATACGTATGCGCTGCTTGACATCGTCGTCAAAATCCATGTCATCAAGTTTGTCGTCGTCACCTTGCTCGGGGAAATTCACTAATCGAAACTCGTCGGCCATCTTCATTTCACCGTCAAACTTGACCCTCCAGAATGAGCTGTAAGTTCTGCCCAACTCCTCACCGTCAAAGTCCATCCGCCAACCTCGTATCTCCCAGTCTCTTGGTGGGTTCACAAAAGACCCTCCGTACACAGAGTGAATGACGAGAGCCCGAAATTCCCGCTCGCCTCTGATCTCCTCGAGACTCGTCTGCCCAGGCCTCGCGAGCACCCAGTACCAGTCGAAGGTGAAGAAGCCACGTTCATTTCGCTCTCTCTCTTCCCGAACGCTTGGCATCACGCTCTCTTCGAGGTAGTCAAAAAGTAAGCGTAGATGTTCGTCTGCGTTGCGTTCTCGAGAGCAACGTTGTTCAGGGTCCAGTTTGTTGACCGAAGAGAGAAATTCCTGGAGCTCATCGTAATGGTGCACTAAGATCGCGTAGGGCCATTGTAGGAGCACCGAATCACCTGTTAGGTCTTGACCAGGGTAATATCTAACGACGGACTGGATGGCGTTGATAATGGCCGCTGAATAGATGCGCATGGCATAAGTCGGAGCGAGCGATACGGCCAAGGGGACCTTTGGCTTTGTGCCGTCGCGGGGGAGTCTGTCGGGCTCTGGTTCCTGGGTCTTGATGGTTTTGATAACGTCAAAGACCGGCCAGCCTTCCGCTTCAGTCTCATCGGCACGCCAAAGCTCGTCCTGGGAACTCCGGGCGTCTTTCCGGTCTACTAGCTCGTTGGTAGCGACTGAGCGATACTCTACCCGGTATCTCACCCTGGATTTGCTGGTTTGAGAACTCGGATCAGGGAGCTCATCTTGTGACCCGACCTTTGACTCGACTTTCGACCCATTCTCTGGTGTTGAACGTTCGCCAGCGTCGGAACGAGATTCCGGGGTTTCCATCGCTAAGAAGCCTTGTCGGTCAAATGTCGAGAAGCCGAGGAGGAAACCAAGTGAGGAGAAGAAACCACTTTTACTTGCGTCAGGCTCAAAACGCTGGACTTTTGAACGTCAGATTCGACGCTGCCAGATAATATCTCATGCGACCCCGCTTGCAAATCAATATATGCATGGTACGTTGTCGGCTGCTGAGCGCCTATTCGTGGATTGTGGGTAAGCAGTGAGATTTACAAGGGACATCTGCATATTGTAACATTAGAAGACACCGCATTGGTCACAGACAAAAAGATGATAAACCGAAGCAAGCAGGCCGTCAGCTTATCACACTCTCACAATCTCGTTCATTTTTCAGCTCTCAGCCTTGTTTGTGAGGCGGCGTTATCTCTTCATCCGAGGCTCATTTCCGACTTGTTTCCCTCATCGGCCAGTGGGCTCAATCCGACGGCTTTTTCTCAGATAGACCATGGGAGAAAGACGTCCAGAAAACCCGGCATCCATCGTCTACATGTATACTACAGAGGTTCAAGAGCGGATTGCACCAGATGGGCCAGCAAGTCGCCTCTCGACCGCCCTGGTGGAAGACCGGCCAAACCTCGAGAGACTGGCGAACCCGTGGGAAGTTTTTCTGCAGCCCACTAACTTGGTAGTGTCAAAGCGGTCAGTATCCTGATTTGAAACGAACACTGAATCAATGTAATACTCATCATAGAACTAATAGAAGCGAGGTCACATCAATCATCGCAAGCGAGTCAGAGAAGCTACGTGAAACATGGATCAAGTTCCAAGAGCTGAGCAATGCAGAAGATCGCCTGGACCTGGCAGCTACTAACCCGACTATGGAAGATATCGCCAAGATGGTGAGCGAGGGAATGAAAAACTGGGTCGACAATCGACAATCGGGTCGGCAGGGAACAGTATCGAGAAAGTTCCACAAGGTTTGCGACGCTGTAGACTCTCACAAGTCTCTGTTGAAGTTGCTTCCAGAGTCCCATGAGTATTTCTCAATTTTCATGGGCAGCGTTACGGCAGTTGTCCAGGTACGTGCTTCTGTAAACTTGGCATAACACAAGTCACTGACTATGCTAAAAGGCTAGCGTCAACCATGAGACTGTTGTTGAGAACCTTGCAAATGCACTCGAAGACATGACCGACCTCATTCAAGACGCCGAGCGAGATTTGATGCTATTTCCCGACGACGAGATGACGAGCCGTGTCGTCGATCTGTACACGGGCATTTTTCGATTCCTGGGCAACTCACTGAACTGGATGATGAGAGGTAAACGCAAAAGAGCCGCGGATTCTTTCAACGAGAACCTGGCAGAGATGTTGCAAAAGGACATCAAGGCAGTAAAAGCAACTTCCCAGCGCATTCGGACCTATGCAACACAGAGTGGCCTGGCCGATGGGAGGGTCACACGCCATCGTGTGGAGGGCATCGACGAAAACGTGCGACACCTAACACAAGAGAATGCCCGGCTGGTTATAACGGTGGAGGAATTGAAAGAGTCACAACGACAGCTGGCTGGACTGATTGAAAGGTCGCTTTTGTTACCTCAGGCTGCAGCCTGGATTGATGAGCGGCGTCTATCAGTAGAGGCGCAGCAGCGGAGACGATCATTACAATCATCAGCTTCGTCAATCTTTTCGATTGAAGATGGTGAGTATTCCTTTCAAATGAACATCTGTCTTGCAGTAGGACTTAATCTTGTCTAGTCACAGAGGACGGATCAATTGCAATAGGCAACTTGCTCGTGCAAGCTACTCCCATATTGGATGATTATTTCAGCACGGACAGAATTAAACTCAAACCAGAGGGTTTTCACATTGACTCAATTCAGCCCCAAATGCTCCAGCATCTCATCAACTGGCTCCAAGGCGAGCAACAAGAGTCCTCTTTCCTCTGGCTCCAGGGATCTACTACTTTGGCAGAGGACAACGACAATCCCATGTCTATGCTAGCAGCCAAGTTCATCGAGATGGCCGCGGAGATCAAAGTCCAGGGCGGACACCCGATGCCCCTTATTTCGTATTTCTGCACTATCAGCCGCCGGAATCCTCGCCAGGGTAATCCTACAAGGGAGGCTGAGGGAGCAGTAGCCTTACTCTATGCACTTTTGCGACAGCTTCTACCTCGGATATCCTCCTCCTCTGACACAACTGCAGCCACCCAGAATATGCTAGCAAATGTGGAATACCAGATATCCAAATTGGATGGGACGATACGGACGTGGAATGAGGCACTTTCGGCTTTCAGTGAGGCTGCAAAACTATCGCCGCAGGGTATGCTTTGCGTCATTGACGGACTACATTGGCTTGATGCTCCAGGGACAGACACCCTACTTGAAGCTTTGTTGCGATGTCTGCGAAGCAGCGGGTTGAAGGTCTTATTCACTACTAGTGCAAGGTCAGGTGCGCTTTTGGAAGAACTGACTCCCGAGGAGCACATTGCGATGAGCGAAGATTGACCCCGTGCTTCCTTTAGCGTCTAGTTTGAGTTAGTAAGGTTTCGCATGAGATGTATCCTTCCTCCGTCAGTCTTATCAGACGATCATGTGAGAAAAAAGCCTTAGCGTATATAAAATACTTGTGAATCTACCACCACTTGAGTAGTAGTTGGGACTATTTGAGTGATCGAAAGTGCCCTCATATTAGAGTTTTGAATAGTACAAAGCTTACTCTCTGAGCTCTTAAATGCTCAGTCAGACACTTAATACAGAACCTATGAGATTCTCTACACTATTACTCTATTACTTGAGCCCTAAGACTGTTCGAAAACGTGTTCATAACTGTACATTGAATAAGGTGACCGACAAGATGCTTCAGTTGATGAAGCAAATGAAAGACTTGCGGGTAGTAACTTTCACAATTTATCCCGCAGTCGTCGGTGAATAGACACTTCCCAGTATAAGGGTTGCTTGCTCAACCCGCCGCTCCCCGTCAATGCAATTTTATCCAGCCTATTCACAAGTCCCACTGATTAAATTAGCCCACTTCGTCTCGTTAAATAACCACAATATTCGTGCCAAATACCCTTTCTATTTAGCCTATTCGTTGGGGTGGACTTCCCTCATATCCGTAGAAAAGGTCGAAGGTGAGGGAGGATCAAAGTTCACCAGTTCATACCAGGAGCTATCATCTTCGCCGAGTTTGTCCTCGGCTGATTCCTGGCAAATCTCTGACATCGTTTCCCGGTCAGTCCCGGGTTGGGTCTCATAGTGTATGTGTGATAAGATTTGGACCTGTTCTTGTGGGGATGATTCTTCATCAAGTCTGTGAGTTTTAGATAGTACTCTCTCGACTGCAATCGTGACCACAGCATCGACTTGCTGGAGAAGCACCGAGTCTCGAGGCGGTTCTTTGCCTTGCTGTCCCCCAAAGGCCGCAAACTCCTCCCGCACGATCCTTTGAAGTTCTTTCCGCATGAAATCTTGCTGATCATGTTGATGTTTGTCCATTGACTCACCGAGGTTTGCCTCATAATCTATCATTTCACTATCAGGATGCCAGCACTTTTGCGTGAGGGGCGTGTGTTCCTTACATGGACTCGGAATGCTCTTGGCCTCTGGGAAGATGATCTTATACATGTCGTACCATTTTTCCTCTTCCGAAAAAGCAATCTGGTTCTTTTTGCGGCTTCTCAAACGGGTTTGCTGTTCGTTGGTGATGCCTTCATGGCGAGGCAGCTCGATTGTTCTCGAGCAGGGGACGTCTTGCGTATGATGGACTACCAAAGCAGACTGGGTAGGAAAGCTGGCGTAGCACCGCTTACAGTGAAACCTGGGTAGCTTATGACGGCGAAAGATGTGCTCCCTAGGTACTGTTAGTAATCTTAATGATGTGAGGGTCGACGCCAACACGTACTTGACTCTTGGGACAGAGAAAAATCCCGGTCCCACACAGGTTCGAGAATTTCTGTGTTCTTGTGGATTATGTTTATAGAATGGACAAGCAAACTTCTTTGAGATGGCTTCCTCTAGGCGGATGCTCTTTCGAGGCTCAAGTTGGCCGTCGCCGTGGCCTGAGTTGGAGCTGTCTTCAAATTTAGTCGTAGCTATTCCTCGTTTCTTCTTATCCTGATTCCTCTCGCTGGTAGGCTCATCACTGGGGGTATTGTTTTGGTACCCCGTAATTGTTCCGCCATTTGTCTGTTGGTCCATGGCTTCCTCCAGGATGAAAAGATGGTTGTCAGAGTTATGCTGGAGGTAGCCGACTTTCTTTCTGGCTTCAGGCTCATCGAGTCCATTCGGCTCACACAACTCCTCTAACCTGTTTCTGATACTTTCTGGGGGTATGAACTGTTCCTGCATTGATTGAAATGCTTTCTGATCTGCCAGCGTATCCATTAATGGCTCGTGAGCCCACAACGTTACGTTTGGGTGCGAAGGCTTTGCTTCGGCCCAGGCTGAAGGCAGTAGTCTATGGAAGCCTTGCGCTTCGGCAATCAGGTCATTACTCTGCCAACACATGACTTGGCCATAACTCTTCTTCTGTGCGATGTCAGACTCGAATGCCTGGCATACAACTTTAGGAGCGGTCTGCATCGTGTCTCCGACATTTGTAGCGTTCTCCTTATGAATCGGCAAACTGGAAGTAGCGGAGTGTTCCTCCATGTGAGACCAATAACACGGATTGATGTTTTGGAAGCAGCGTGCATCAACTTCAAAAGGAGGCTCAAGCAACCACAGTCTTGATTGTTCTTCAAGATTCGATGTTGTCAGCGTATCTGAAGTCAGAGGACCCTCTGTCGAAGGGCCCGCTGCCGTGCATGCCTCATTGCCGCGACACCGCAAGTTATATCCAGTGGGATTGTGATGCATAGAAAACGTTGAATCTGCATTTGAAACACGATGTTCACCTGCCTGAGCCATCGTTTTGGCAGGGTCGGCCGTTTTTGAGTATATCGATGACGTGTCGGGTCCGATAAGGGCCGAGGCGCATAATACGGGGACGAAGGGAGCGACTGAATCTTGTTGTCAATATGGTGATGTTTTGATCAAGAGCTGGTCTAGGCTATACTGACTTGAGGAGAAAAATCGGCGATGATGACAGCTGCTGGGGAGGGGTCGAAATATTACAGAGCCTGACTTGATGATCGAAATGCTTCGATCAAGGCAATATTCAGGCTGCATGTGAGAAATAAATTGGAAATCGTGTGCGGTGCTGGCTTTTGAGTGGCTGCTCGCTGTGCATATAAGGCTGCCATGCTAGGCTGTGCAAACGTAGTTCGCCTTGCCCCCTCCTCCATTTTGAGGCTCATCAGCAACATGTTTATTCGAGAGTTAGCTATTAGAGGTAGATGGATGTTGATACTAAATATTAGATAGCGAGAAATAAGCTGGCCAACTTTTATAATTCTACTGTCTGTCGTCGACAAGGGCTACAGAGTGAAGCATGGTGGCGTAAGTTTCCCGCTACGGGGAGTCCTAGAACTGGCAACTATTTCCAAGAAGCTACCTTTCCGATTTTCAAAAAGCGGTCAAAGGCATGAGATTCTATCTGCTATGCTTGTATCCGGGTTAAACTGATGACAAGTGGGAAACCGTAGCCGGTTGCAGAACTGTACTGGCAAATGTATGACAGACGGCGCATCAGAAGGGTCAAACCTAGCTTCAGTATTGATTCCACACTTATAGACTGTCACCAGCAATCCGCGATACCCCTGAAGGTAACAAGAACTTGCTATCAGCATGATCCAAAGTCACTACCAGAAGCGCCACCCAAAACACCGTCTGGGTAATTATCGTCCTCACTATCTAGAATTTTCTAATCTAGAGGGTTCTTCGTCTCGCTATGCTTCCGGCGACCTCGGGAGTGTCTCAACCCAGTGCCAAAGCTTTCTTGCCGATGACCCAGTGCTAGCTTACCGCCCACCTCGACGAGAGTTGTGAGGCCAGATAGGATGCACAAAAGCTCCGCCATTAGACTTCGAGAGCTGATGATGGTCTTTAAGTGCCGCGTGACCCGCTATGAGACGAAGGGCACGAAACTAATTTTCCAAGATTCTAACAGACACTTTAAACTCCAAAATGACTGATTTCTCTTCTTTGCAAGTTGGGCCGTTCCGTACTGGCTGAGGAGTTTACTCAGTTAGCTGATTATGCTGTCCTGTGCGTGCCGTGAGATGGGGATGCCTATCCAAGACTCGGCTTCGCCTCCGCACGTGCCGGATAACGAGTGGTGCTGCCAGCCCTGGCTTATATGCCTTCCAAGGAAGCCTTGGAAAAGCATTGCCCCGATGCTAAGGCATAAATTCTTATCTCTTGGGGTTCGCCAATCCGTCTGCAGCGGAAGTATGGTGTCATCAAGTTTCTTTGGGACTTTTGTGAACAGGCGTCGCCCCACAAGCCTTATCGGGCTCGCTCCATGAGATTGAGGGCGGAGAGATCGGCCTTTGCTCCATGGCAGGGGCTTGCGGGGCAGGGATCTTGCTTCACTTGGGAAGATCAATCAATTCGCGAAAACAAAACAGGTTCTAGCAGATAAGGCGCATTGATAGTGCACCCATAGTGCGGAGGCACGAAACCGCTGTTATCCGTCGGCTGATTGCCTTTCCGATGCCTGTTGGTGATGAGCCTGCATTTATACCAGGGCAACGACTGCCACCTTCTTCTTTAAGCACGTCGAACCTTTGTAGACCACCACGCATACTAACGTTAAGTTCCAGAGGATCTTCCCCAGCCCTTTTTTTATTAGTCCTTGCCGAAAGCTGATTCTGGTTGGTGCAGTTAGATATTGGAAGGATTTAACGCTCCTCGATCAGAGCATAGAGGAGTTCGGAGATGATTAATGATTTCTCCATCAGCCTTGGCTAATATCGCTACCGAGCTCTGTTTCGCGACATGAATCAATTAAGAAATTTGGTTTCATTATCGTGAGCTTTAATCTATGCAAGTGTTTGCTAGAACTGACAAGCAAAGCACATTACCACCACCAACCAGCATGTCTCGTAGAAAAATCGCCAGCCCCGCGCATTTGAGCATCGTCAAATTGCGCCGTAAATGCTGCAAGGCTCGCTTCAACAAGCGAGACATGAAGTGGAGCGTTTTTCAAAAGTGCCTCTAACTAACTAGACTGATTGTAGAATGTCGATCCCTGTGCCGCATCATCCAGAGTAAAACCGCGTGATGTTGTGCCGAGGCAGGACCAACATGAAATGCGGGCGGCTTGTTGCGTGGCTCGTGCCAACGCTAACATATAACTTCAGCGTTGGCAACCACCAACTAATAACATCACCACCACATACAATCGCCATGGCGCCAAGATGGCTTCTCAATTGCGCTTCGGCGTGGCTGCTCTTTCACTCCGTGGAAGGCAAGTTTCCGGGTCCGATATCGAATCCTTGGGCACCCAACAGTCTAGCGACGCGTGATTTAGACTCAGCACCAAAGGCCATCAACATCTCAGTGCCCGTGGACCATTTCCACAATGATTCACTCTACGAGCCCCATTCAGACGACAAGTTTCCGCTCCGGTACTGGTTCGATGCTCAGTACTACCGTCAAGGAGGCCCTGTCATCATCCTCGCCGCGGGAGAGACGAGCGGGGAGAACAGGCTGCCCTTCCTCGAGTACGGCATTCTCGCCATGTTAGCCGAGGCAACCGGAGGCATTGGCGTTATTCTTGAGCACAGATACTATGGGACGAGCTTTCCCGTTCCTGATCTCAAGACTAAGAACATGCGCTTCCTGTCGACCGAACAAGCTCTCGCCGACACTGCGTATTTCGCTCAGCACGTCAAGTTTCCCGGCTTTGAAGATCATAACCTCACTGCGCCCGAGACCCCGTATATCATCTATGGCGGATCCTACGCTGGAGTCTTTGCCGCTCTCGCGAGAAAGATCTATCCCGAAGTTTTCTGGGGTGGCATCTCATCGTCTGGCGTTACGGCGGCTGTGGTCGACTTCTGGGAGTACTACGAGGCAGCGCGGCTGTTTTCCCCTGGCGACTGCGCCAATACGACCCAGAAGCTCACGCATGTGATCGACAACGTTCTTTCCGTTGGTAAACGAGATCAGAAAAGGCGCCTCAAGGGTGCTTTTGGCCTTGAGACTCTGCGCGATGATGACTTTGCGAATGCCATCAGCCAGGGCATCGGCGGTCTCCAGTCCACTAACTGGGACCCGGCGGAGGACGAGCCAGACTTTGGCTTCTACTGCGCCAGCGTCTCTTCCGACTCCATCCTGTTTGCTAGCACGAGGCACCTGATCCCCCTGGTCAAGGACCTACTCTACACTGCTGGATACAAGAGTGAGATTGGCGTTCTCACGAACCGTATGCTCAACTATATTGGCTACGTCAAGTCGTACGTCAAGACAGCCATGGAAGGATCTTGCAAGGACCAGAGCATCGAAGAGTGCTACTCCAGCCGAGGCCAGAACAATGAAACCAGTATTGAAAAGGGATCTGGACGTAGCTGGGGTTACCAGACATGCACTCAGTAAGTCTACCTTTTTTCTTGTAATCATTAAATCCCAGTGCTGACTACTTCACAGATGGGGCTACTTCCAAACAGGCTCTGGTGTACCAAAGGACCAGCTGCCACTTATCTCTCGTCTGATTGATCTTGAATACACCACCATCCACTGCCGGGAAGGCTTCAACATCACGGACCCACCAAACGTAGACTCCATCAACAAGTTTGGCGGCTTCAACTTCAGCTACCCCCGAGTTGCGATCATCGACGGACAGGCGGACCCATGGCGAGCTGCTACGCCTCACCGCATCGGGCTCCCGCCGAGAGAATCTACCGTCAGCGAGCCGTTCATATTGATCGAGCACGGCGTACATCACTGGGATGAAAACGGACTGAAGCCCAACAGCTCGATAGAGGACCTGCCCCCTCCAGCTGTTGCCAAGGCTCAGGAGGAAATTGTTGATTTCGTCAAAGCCTGGCTGGAGGAGTGGGAAGTTGAGAGTAACCGAGGCAAGAAGGCTGTTGAACTTTAGTGGTGATATCGAGATTCTCATTGTCGTTGTCATCACGCCACCAACAGGGTGCAGTCGGCTGTGAGGTCAAGTTCAGGCTATGTCACTTCCTGAGCTTCTTTCACATCCTTTGATGTCGTCAAAGCACTGGAACCCCAATGCTCGATGCTCTCTTCAATTCTTTATCGGCTCTGGGCGGTTTCTTGGTAATCTGGAAAGCCTACCCTATAGCATCCAGTCGCGTGGATATTTTTCTCTCAAGCGGCCGGGATTCCCGATTTTCCCTAATATCCCCCTCTGATGCTTATGATAGTACTATTCACTCAAACGTCCATGCAAAGCTTAAAAGAAGTAGTCGTCTATCTCTCATAATGATACGATGATATTGCATCTTGCCTGCAAGCCTTGAACAGAAATGTGAAATGTCAGCCATTGAGTGATTCAGCTAAGGCTGCTTCGAATGATTAACGCGAGTGTTTTCAAATCAAGTTACCTTAACTATACCCCGTCTGAGCATGTTCCACTGTGAACTCGAGGAACCCACCAAGGTTATCACTCTTGAGTTTGATATCATTATTGCTGTTGTGTTTTGAGAGAGCAACGAGCATTTCACATAATAGATTCGCTCCTCACAAAAGACCATATGTACAGTACTTTTCATGCTACTGTTGTTAATAGATATAGTAATCGCTTCAAATCTGATATTAGTTGTAGGGTGGCTTCGGTAAATCCCACGCTTAAGGCACACAAGCACCCACTATCTATCCCATCCAGCAAATATGCAAATGTTCAACATCATAATCCTGCCCAAAACCTATGGCTCGGCAACTGACGTCGGACCGCTTTCATCTTCCCATCCAGTCTTTACCAGCCAGAACAAAGCCATCAACGGCGTGGTCAACAAGCCTAGCACCCCACCAAGGATCGCCTTGAAGGCCTGCGGTACCCACCGATCCTGATACACATAGTCGCCGCCGGTGCGATCACCCAAAACGGTCAGGACGCCGACGCTGAGGGGCCAGAGCAGGATGAAACCCACAACCGCGAGGAAGAAGCCCCTCAGCGCCTGTTGGGCCACAGAAGATAAGATCTTTACAAGCTTGGGCCTGCTCTGGGACTTATCTTCCGAGTCGACCTGGGGAGTTGAGGTAGGTGTGTCGTCGGGAGATGGTAGGAAGAAGAGCCACCTTAGCCATGGTTTTGTTGGCTCGGGAATGAAACCAATGGGCTGGACTGAGCGACAGGACAAGTCGTAGCTGACAAGACCCAGCTCGACAAACCAGGTCAGGATGCATTGGATGATGATTGTGACAGCGCCGTCCCCTGACAGGGTATTGGGCAGTTGGAACAATCGTATAGGGTTCTTGACCGTGTCTTGGGTGGTATACATGACTATGCAAGGCGCGTATTAGCATACAACTTGTCTCTGGAGGGTCTTCGAGGGTTCCTCACCGTAGGCTAATGCAAAGTTGACGCCACCAGATAGAAGCATCCCACCTAGCCCATCCAGGACAAAGACATAGAACAGCTGATGCCCAGTGAACTTGGTACTTGGCGCCAACCGCCCTTTGCCATCCTCGTTGCCGCCGGCCCCCTCACCCTCACCTGTCCCTGCATTTGTTGTCTCTCCAGGGTGGTCGAGTTTCGGGTCCGCCCCCTTGCTTGAAGATCCCTGTCCGCCCTGTTCCAGAGCTGCAGGCGGGAACCCCACCGGCGTCTCATTTTGCGCCGCGGCCGTGGGCATGACGATGATCTCGATCCACCACCTTGTTTGAGCCTCGAGAATTCGTGGTTGGGTTGATACTGATTGTGACGAAAAACTTGTGTTAGAACTCGCAGTCTTCGTTTGCTGGTGACTGGAGTTGGCGAAATTGGCCGCCAAGAGGGTAGTCTAGTTGACAAATAGGGGCCGTTGGGAAATTAACATGCTAAAATTTTGTAACTATTTACAAAGAGAAAAAAAGCATGGACGTTGAAGAGCCAACCAGAAGGAGAACTTTTAGAATGAGATATACTGGCATGAGGATATCTAATTGAGTGCACGGTAAACGTCTTGAATTTTGTTGGGAATGGCTTCAAGTCACGCCACCATCCCCAGGAACTCCCGGCAATTCAGGCGATTGAGACGTCAGCAGCATGCGATTTGTCCAGGTGCTAGCCAAGTGCCGGCGAGTACGATTCGCGTATTCGGGATTTTGAAACTTTGCATGAATAGCAGTTTGATCCTCTTTGTAGATGATCGATTTCGCCTGTTTCTGCGTTTCGAGGTCCAAGACTCAGTGTGCCGGTCTGAGGTAGTCTAGGCGGTGCTTTACTTCTACTGGGCAATGGTGGCCAGTCCGGGGGATGACCAAGGGTTGATACTCGCATTACGACTTTGAAGGGCGAGAATCAGATGGGACAACGGAGGTGGACTCGTGGAGTCGAGGGCATTCCCAGTCTGTACAGAGGGTGGATTAATGAGGCACGTCCTCGACGTAAGAAGTTGCTTTTGATTTGCGACATCAGCGTTCATCCGGACTCAATCCAGACCTTACGTTCACAGTCAGGGGCTTCTGAAAACCTCGTTGTCAGGGACGAAATCATAGTCTTGTTGTGGACGCAAAGTGTCTGGCGGAGAAATAACGTGGGGCACCCCCTA
>JADBHU010000776.1:0-16301 GCA_017140155.1 Fusarium devonianum
CGGTAGGAGGATGCTGTGCGCGAGGCAGGGGGCTTGATAGTTGTGGGCGATGAAGGGGCGTGGGCTGCTGACAGAGTCGAGGCTTGCCGGTTGCCGTTGTCCTCTTCGGGCGTCGAGGGGACGAGGATGTCGTCCGAGGTTGGGACCTGGGTCGATTGAGCTATGTCGCTCTTCAGCTGGGCCTCTACCTGCTGCGACACGCTCATGCTCGGTGTGGGTGCTGGGGTCTTGTCCGCGGGTAGCGGCTGTGAAGAGTCGGCGAAGAGGTTGACTCTACCGCTCTCCTCGTCGCCCTCTTCTTGTGCTGGGACTTGAGACTGGGAGGCACCGTCTCCAGAGTCGTCTTCCTTGAAGATGGTGTGTCGCAGGTTCCAGAGCAGCGAACCGACAACAGCAGGTGGGAAGTAGACATATCGACGGATATCGCCTTCAATCCATCCCTCCTCGCGCATGTCGTCGCCTTCCACGGGGTTGTTGAGTTCGTATACCTGCGTGAGGTGGTAGCGCCAAGCTGGGCCCTGAGTGACACGCCCGGGGTCCGCACAGGCAAGGAACCGTAGCAGCTCGCCGTCGTAGAGCCAGAAGCGGACGACTTGTGCGGGGATCTTGAAGGGAAGTGTGAGATCAACTTGATAACCCTCGATGACATCTGTGAGACTGTCTTCGGAGAGCGGAAGGAGGATATCGGTGCGAGCGGAAGCGGGAGGAAGGGCTTGGAGCGTCGCGAGAGGCACTCGCTGGGATTCAAGGGGTTGCGTTTGAGTCGATGGGACAGGGCGATGGATGGGTTTGCGAAGCCGCTTTGCTCGGGGGCGAGAGGGCTTGGGCGTCGATGAGGGCGGAGGAAGCGTAGTTGGCCGTGAGCTTAGAGGAGGAAGCGGCGGTGATGATGTTATTGCTTGAGGGCGCGAACCAGAAGCTTCACTCGAGGAGGTATTGGAAGGGCCCCCCTGTTCGGTATGAGCACCAAACCGAACTGTAGGGGCGCGCGTCCTGGTCGCTTCCTCCTCTGATGAAGCAATTTCGCCCATGACAAACTGAGTTTCAGGTCCAACAATGAAACCTCCCTCGTCGTTGTTTTCGTCAAAGATTTCATCGTCCTCGTCCTCATCCTCAGAGTCCGGGATTTCAAGAAGAACCTTCTTCTTTCCACTACCAGGAGATACTCTCTTCATCCTTGGCGTAGGACTTCCAGACATGGCTCTCTTCTGGCTTCCACCCAGCTCAGTGCTCTCACCTCTGCGCCTGATCTTGGTTGGTGTCTCGAACTCGTCCATAGCAGAGGACGTGTCCAGCTGCTCAAGGCTCCCCTTGGGCGTCCTGTTTGGGGAGTCTACAGGCAATTCCCGCAGAGGCGTGCGGCCCATCGAGCCCCAGCTCTCAGTCGCATAAGAATCCTGGATAATCCGCTCGTGCCGCCGGGGAGTCGTTGCATTCCGCGGCTTCCCGGTGAGCTGTTTGAGTGGTGACCGGACAGCGGGCGATGACGTTTTGCCCTTGACGGGTGAAGGATCAGCTCGATCAGGTGGGCCATAACGGTTCAACATGAGACTGGCGGGTGTGGACACGCTCGGAGGTGCAGATAGCTGACTCGAGGACGGGATCTCAAAGGATTTGGCACGCTTCCGGGGTGTTTGTGGAACGATGGACTCTTCACGGGCGGGTTGCTCTGCCTTTGAACCTGGTTGGAGCTTTCTTTTCTCAGTGGGCGAAGTGGCGTTCAGAGGTCGAGCTCCCTCCGGACATGGACTAGTAGGGTTTCCGAGCCACTGTTGGAAATCGTCGTCTATATCTTCGTCCTCGTCCTCCGAGTCCTTGATGAAGTGTGCATGGGCCGCATCACGACCGAGAAACTGGGTCAAAGTCTGGGTGTGGTAACTCGGGCTGGGAGCATCTCCCGTCGTCCTACGTCGGTTCGATTTCTTTACTTTCGCAGACTTTGATTCTTTTTCTGTGTCTTCGCCCAACGTTCGTCGTCGCTTGGTCCTTTCGTTCTTCGTAGGTCCCTTGTTCGAGTTCGCCCTTCGCTTCCTGCCACTCGACACCGGCTCTTCGCCTTGGTCGCCTGTCTTGTGTTGTTGACGGTCGATGCCTTCTTGCGCCTCTTGGTTCTCGTCGTCTTCAATTTCATCCTCATCCTTATGCATCCCGTCTTCTTCGCTATCGCTCAGTACTATCGGATCCTCCTCGCCCTCAAAGCTCGATAGGAAATCAAACTGTGTCAGTGTTTGCTGTCGTAGCGTTCTGGCGACCGTCTCGGCATGCTTTCTTCGATTCTGCTTCCCATACGTCCGCACGGTCTTCTTGCGCGGCGGAAACTGGGCTTGCTGCTGTGCGGGTGTCGAGTGATAGACGCGACTTGGAGCCGGAACCCCGCCTGATCGGGTTTTCGGCGGCATGTTCGCTGCGCTTGGTGTTGATCAAAGTCGAAGTACGTCCGTAGATTCGACCTCGAATTGGACGCTTCAGATGTGAGTCTAGAGGCGGTCGAGAGTCGACATGTCGCAAGTCGTTGCGAGAACCGTCGAAGCTGCCTCACATTCGTTGGATCAAGAGTGGAGCTCCGGCGCCGAGGGCGTAAAGTGGCGTTCCTTCCCTGGACGCGTCGCGTAAAGTGACGGGTCCCCTTCCTTCCTCCGCGAACGCGTCTGAGAATAATACATAGGTAGCTATTATTAGCACCTTGGCTGTGAGAAATGACGTCGCTGGATGGAAACCCGTTGACTTCTATCAAGACACTCCCAAGCATAACTGGAACTGGTCGACCTTGTAGATATATATCGAGATATACTATGAATCATCCACCAGACGCGCCATTTCATGACTCCTATATAATGTCAAATATCACACCTGATATGCTTTCCTCGGTCGATCTAGCATGTTCGTATAGTAGTTACTGGTACAGGTTCGTCGGATCACTCTCTCTCTCTCATGCTCTTTTCTCTCCCAAAGTTCACTCATCATCGGAAAGCGGCCTTAACATCGGCTCGTGGCCACTCGAAAGGCACATCGCCGCCGTAGATGTTCGTGGTCACTTCGCCAATCCTTCTCTCCACGTCTTCGTAGAATCCTTCACACTCCGCCAATACCTTGGCAACTAGACCTCGGCTCAGCGCCGGATCGTCTGCATCGCCAAAGTGTTTCTCGACTCGTTCGCGTAGCGCTTCAACACCCTTGCGAATCTTCTTGGCATCGTAGCTACCCAGCACCTTGTTGAAGACCGCCTTGCTGTTGGAAGGTTGCGCGGCAATCATGTTCGGTGACTTTCCTGTCTGAAGCTGAGCCTCCATGTTCTCGAGGAGCTCCAGCACCTTGTGGAGGGGCCGTCGCATGACTGCGTTGAGGTAAAGGTCCATGTGCTCCTGGTACGTGGCATTTGCCTGCTCCTTCCACTCCTCAAGCACCTCCAGTCCCCTGGTATCCGTCTCTTCCGTGAAATGGTTCATGTTTTCGATCAATAGAATGTGGAAGTTGAGAGCCTCCTTGTCCTCGGGATCTGCAGAGCCACTGGTGACACTGACCGCAGGGTTCTCCCGCGCAATCACCATAAGCGAGTCAAACATCGTCTTGAGCAATCGGTCATACTCGCGGTCTATGGTGCCACGAGCTGCCAGGTTTGCATCAACACCTGCCAGCATGTTCTCAACAGCAACCGAGAAGGCGGGGAAGATGCGGATGAACGAGATGACACCCTTGCGCTTGCTGATCTTGACCTTTGTCTCTTCGATAGCTCGAATTTGCTCATCAACAAACTTCTTAAATCGTACTTCAAGATGGCCATGGAGCTTCTGCAAGAGAGTATTCAGGTACTCTTGGTTAGACTGGCCAGTCTCCGCCAACTTCTTCTCCAAAGTCGCCAGGACTCCGACTCCTTGTCTGGACAACAGTTAGCGTCGCGATCCACTGACTATGAACTTTGCTGAAACTTACAGAGGATCCTGTCCAACTACCCACTCCATCAGCCGTAGCAGGTCTGACTCCAGGAAAGTGAAGATCACCTCCATCGACCGTAATATACGTCTAGCCAATTCTCGGTCGGGCTCCATCAGGCGAGGCCGCCGCAGATCACCCCCTCGGCGGTCTCGGGGTGGCCTAGCGGCAACAGAGTCTGGGAAATCTACCTGTTCAAGAGTTGTCGCGTGGAAGAAATCGACGATGAAGTTTTGCTCCATCTGGAGCAAGGGAAGCAGATCTTCCAGGACACCCACAAAAACCTCATATGGCATGTCCCTGCCCTCACCCGCCTTCTTATCCACCTTTGTCTTGCTGCCACCATCTTCCCGCGGTGATCGGAGGGCTCGGGCCAGCGTCTGACTGCGCTTGACCGTCAACTTCCTGGCGGTGGTGGCTACACCACCCTCCTGGTGCTTCTCGATCGGAGTTGAGAAGAGCAGCTCGGCCTCTTCTCCTGTCAACTTCCTGGCGTTCTTTCGCCACACTCCAACCACAGCTTGGAACTCAACTCGGTATACTGGTTGGCTCTTGTCCTGGTAGATTTGTATTGCCCGGTTCCATTGGGCTAGATCCATGTCGCGGGCGTACAGCATCAGAGGACTGTATTTCCACAAGCGGTCTCGGCCAGCATCATGATGCGACGAGTCCACCTTTCGGGATAGGGCTCCTTCCATAGCAAGTTTGGTCTCCGTAAATGCCTCGTCGAACTGCCGTGACAAGAAATCGACAAACCTGCTCATGAAAGATGCGCTCTCTTGATCGTAAATCTGCTTCTTCTCTTGAACGATGCGCATCTGTTTGAAGTCGGGGTTTAGACCATGAGCAGGGTCCGAGTCCACTGTCGCGTCCAGCTTGTCGGGATCACCACCGCTACGACTGGGGTCAATCTTGATCATAGCTCTGTAAAGCGTGACCATAGAGGCTTCAACATCCTCCAAGCCGCGGATGTTGTCCAGCGGCGCCAACCGAAGTACGTCAAGCTCGTTGGATGTGATGGCGCAAGTCTCTAGCAATGACTCGAGCTCTTTCTTGAGGAGTTTCTGATTCGCCGTCTGCACCTGAAGACCCTGGCCTTGAGCCTCGATATATGCAATGTCCTCCGACAAAGTCTAAACCGCGTTAGAAAATACACAGACAGGCTAGGTACCAAACGAACTTACCGAAAGTTCGACCGAGTAGAGTGTGAGCAGATTGTCCAGCTCCTCACACTCGGCCATGGCAACATCCAACCCAATCTTGATCGCATCCACGCGTTCATCCTCATCACGGAAGCGAGCAAGCCAGCCTCCGGCCTGAGCTTTGTTGAGCTCACGCTCGAGGTCACCCTTCATTTCCTCCACATTGCGTGTCCTCATCTGTTCTCCGGGAACCCACCCGAAGTAATCCAGCCACTGACTAAATTCATCGCTTCTGTCGTCCAATATTGAGGGATTGATTCCAAGCGTCTGGAGGTACTTCGTGTCGTTTCCTGCAGCAACAGAACGACGGGGCTCTTTTGTCTCGGGTTCCTTCGGTTTCTGAACTTCCTGCGGCAGACCATGTGAACTGGTTGGACGGCTTGTGGGAACGGTAATCTTGACTTCAGGGAGCAAAGAGCTGCGGTCCATAGACTTGGGCCTCTCTACCGATTTGGGCTGTTCCAAGGTTTTAAGCGTGTCCAAAGGCTTGGGTTCTTCCACGGGGTTGAGCTCCTCCACGGGTTTGGATTCCTCCGTGGCCACTTGCGGTTCCGGGATCTCGTCTTTGCCTCTTGAAGGGGGTCGCGGTGGTGCAGGAATGACGCTGGTGATGCCATCAGGCCCTTCTTCTGCTGCTTTGATTTTGGCTTGACGCAAGCGTTCTCCGGCACCGCCAGGTCTAGGCTTAAAGGCAGATGCAGCATTGGCAGCAGAGGCGGCCTTCCAGAAGGCACCTGCAATTTCGCCTCTGGACTTTTTGGCTTTGATCATAGGACCTAAGCCAGGCCGCGAATCTTCTGGTTCTGGTGATAGCTGGTTAGGCCCTTCATCAGACCGATCTACTGGTGGTTCGGCTGGGGCTTCAGCAAACGGCTCGGAAGCAGGCTGAGCCGGTGTCTCTGGAGGTGAGTTGGGAGCAGTTTCAAAGACCGGCGGGGCAGGCGACGGGGATGAGCTCGGTATCTTGGGCAACGAGGCCGCGGAGCCTGGTGTAAGAGCTGAAGGAATTGGAATCGGCTCATGTTTTGGTAACTCCGGCACCGGTCCTGCTAATGGCGACATGTCGCGAACATTGACGCTCCCAGAGTAGGAACTGGTCGCCGATTTCTGACTCGAAGCCGTATCCTTTCTTGGTAAAGTTCGTTCACTGCTGCGCGGTGGTGGCGCCATTGGTTCTTTATTCCCAGGACTGATCAAAGGCGGGGGAACCAGATCTCGATCGAGTGGACGAGTCGGGTCCATAGGCGGCCTCCGTCTTTCGGGGGGTGGCCTGTCGAGTTGAAGGGGCGAGGGGACGGGCTGATGAGGGTGCTGGGATGGCGGTTGCGGTTGCGGCTGCAACTTTGGTGGAGGTTGAGATTGAGGAGGCGTCGGGACAGATGGCGTTCGCGACTCTGAGGGCTCGCCAAACCTGCCGAAAGAGCCTGGACCGGCCATGCCGTTACGGGAACGCGGCGGCAAACTCGAGGCATCATCACTCCTGGCAGCTAAGGAGGTGGCAACTGAATCCTGGCTCTTGTTTCCTTGAGCCATCCATCGGGGCGGAGGCGGTCTCTGTCGAGAAGCACTTGAGTCGAAGCTTCCAACAGGAGAGGCAGTAATGTTTGGTGGACGGACGGGTGGTGTCATGAAGCGTGGAATATCCTGAGGACCGTTTGCTGGATGTCCCGGCGGCAGAGGGTGACCTGGATGCAGGGGATGTGCTGCATGGATAGGTCGCGGTGAAGGTGAGGCGATCGTCGTCTGTGAAGTTGCACTCTCGGTCTGCGGCGGAGGAGGGGGTCTGGGGGGTGCGCCAGCAGCCGGCCGTCTTGTAGCTCCCATGACCTGGTCATATTCTTTCTGGTCAAAACCGGAGAGGTCTGGCGTCTTGCCGCCAGTATATTTCCCAAAGATCTTAACGAGACTGGCGATGAAGAACTTCTTCTCCTTATCGGTTTGAGCTTGCCAAAAGTAAGGCTTGCCAATGGTAACCTGGAAGCCGGTATCACCAGCCCAATCTCGATGATTCGGATTGACGTCGGGACCAGTATAGGACTCGATGCGTGTGAGGTCGTCGAGGTTCCACGACTTGCCTATGGAAAAGGTGCCATTGGCGTTTTCCTTCGACTTGTGCATGCGGACGCGGCCTGACTTGCGCACGGCTACAATAATAACTCGCGGTTTCTGGACATCGGGAGTCCGCGCCTGAGGTGGAGGAGGGGTCGTTGGGTGGGAGGAGAATTCGGTGATACGGATATGTGTGATGTATGTTTCGAGTACTGAGAGCGCTGGTCAGTTCGGCTGATTGACTCGCTGCTGCATCTTTACTGTATCTTAAACCGCCTCCCGGGGATGGTGAGGCGCATCGGGACACGGAGCATGGTACAGTGGACGGCCTCGGCTGGGATAGGGACCACGAGGATAGCACTCACCGGAACCGTCGACATCCTTCTTGTTGAAGCAGCTCTCTATTATGCGGCGCTTCTCGTCCTCGAAGCGCTCTGCCCTGTTGGCAGCCGCAGCCGCGCCAGGGCCACCCCCATTTGCGCCATTTGCGCGGTCCATCGCCAATGTCGAGGAACAGGATCACGCAGGGGCGACGAATGGGGAGCGCGGAAGCATGTTCGAGCTACAGCAGCGGCGAAGCGAGAGGTTGCCGCCGATGTCCGACAGCAGGTTATTTCGACAAGGAGGAAGCGCAGGCGGCGACGCGTCGATGTAGGTAGGTAATGAAGGTGTATAATAGGTTGGATGCTCAACAACGTGGGCTCGAGGACAAGTCGTCGAGGTCAATGTGGCTGGAGATTCCCTATTTCGATGGTGGAGGTTTCGGGTGGGCGCCTGCCAAGGGTGCTGGAGCTTTGGGGCTGTATGGGTAGCAAGCAGCCTGCCAATGCCCGCCGCCTCCACTTGCAGCTTCGATCTGGTTGTCGGCTGCTGTGGCTGTCTTCCTACGACAAGCCACATGATGAGGTCAGGCTCCGCTAGCACGTGCAAGCTGGCATCGATATCTGCCTTCCTTTATTTGGTACCCTACGGCGACGACTATGTTCGATGTTACTACCTACTAGTAGTTTATATCGTTGGAGTTGAAGTGCCTAAGTAGCTAGCTGTTGCTGAACGTCTCAGGTACGCTCCCCGACAATGTTCTTGACCAAATCTAGATCCAAGGCCTCCACGCTTCTCCCTTTAAACCCTGTCATCGACTCTGCCATACATATCGCGTTGTAGATAGCTTCCTCTGTCGCATCAGCCGCCGCCTCGAAGACACCGTTGATAGTGTCATCATCCAGCATCTCAATCACCCTCGGCAGAGGCTGGTAAGGATTGGCAGGATTGGCAGGTTTGGCCTCGGCGCCCATGGAGAATTCCAAGATGGGAATTTGGGCTGCGGTTGAGAAGGCAAGGAAAATATCGCCCGACGAGTTGCTTCCGTAACCACCGACCTTTCCGAGCCCGACTGTGGCCCGCTTGGCGACGCGCTGCAGCTGGATCGGAAGCAGAGGGACGTCTGTCGCAATGACGACGATGATGCTACCATCCTTGCGGGCTGTGTCTTCTTTCGATGTTGTCCCGGAAGCGGAGGCTTGCTGCGACTTGATGATGCGGCCGACAGGAACGCCCCCAATATGTAGATTTTCCGGGGAGCCATAGTTGGCCTGGACGAGCACACCAATTCTGTAGTCTTTGGGGTTCCCGGCTGCATCAAGACCCTGCACGACTCGGCTGCTTGATCCCGTCCCACCCTTGAATCTATGGCATATCATTCCGGTGCCGCCACCCGTGTTTCCTTCGGGAACGGGCTCAGAGCTCGCGTTAAGAATGCCCGTGACAATATGCTCGGGGGTTACCGCAAAGCGGCTCTGATCACTGAGATAGCCATCAAATGTCTCTGCAACAACTGGAAGAAGGGCGAGCTCCATTTCTCCCTCGTCATTGGTGTGATGGCGAACTGCGTATTCCAGCACACCGCGGTAAGCATCACCGATGGCGGACGAGGTGGTGAGAACAATAGGCGACACAAGTAAGCCCGTCTCCTCGATCCAATGCGAGCCTGTCAATTCACCACAACCATTGAACCTAAAGATCCCGGCGTGAGACGAGTACTTGAACCAGTCTGGCCGAGGAACAATGACTGTGACTCCCGTGTTGACATTGGGATCGGGCCTGATAGACTGCGTATGAACGAGCACGCCCGGGACGTCAGTAATGGAATTTTGTGGACCTGTCGGCCATTTTCCTAGTTGAAGTTGAGGAAGAATATCACGAAGGCGTGCTCTACCGTTGTGAGCTGTAGTTTGCGACATTCTGCTTTATGATGAGATCTTGTCGTGTTGTGAGGTGAGATGAGGTGAAGTGCGGTGGCTTCTTATTTATTGTGAGGAGGATACCCGTAAACTGGACTACGTTCTGCTTCGTCTTGTCATCAAAGGGTGACGAATGGGGATTGCGTTGCCGTTGAGTCAGCCGTGAATGTCGTAAGATCAGTCGTATTGTACACGTCAGTAAGCAATAGCTGCCTAGCAGTTTGTTCGAGAGTATATCATTTTGACGACGAGTAATATAGTGAGCCGAACATCAAAGTACATGACTCAAGCTCGGCAGGTCGTGAGGCAGGAAATAAGAAAGCGTTGGAACATTTTCAAACCGTTTTGCATTATCTCGACCGAGAAACAGCCAATGCTTCAACGCGAATCATCAAATCCAATGGGTTGCCTTATGAACGCACTCGTCCTTCCCCGCAAACTGGAACTTCAAAAACACGGTATCTATGCGCTAAGGACAGTTCCCGATGGACCCGTTCCACCCGGTTCAATGATGATGCTAGACGGTGATGATTAACCAAGGCACGAGCCAATAGTAACGAATACTTTGCCACCAAAACATACCAAATAGCATGCCCACTCCGCGCCAACCCTTTGTGATACAGTACAGCACTGTTTTGACAACTCTCAAGATCCGCTTCTCCCCCGCACGTCCCGAACCCCATCCATCATCGGCTTCCAGATCTGCACCGCCCTCACCCCGCAGCCGCGGTATTGGCCGTCCGCCATCCGAGGTCTTTATTATTCAAGACAACCAACCCGTCATAGCCGCTGCTGAAACCTGAACTGGAGGAGCTGCCAAATTATCTAACTAGCAACTTAATTAACCCAGGTCCCAGTTCAGGCTTATTCGAGTGTTGTCGTTGCTTCATCTGCCCTTGACTTGAGCCCTCCTACTCCTTCAGTCACCCTCTGCGATACCGGTTCGGTGACATCATCTACACAATGGTGTCCCCCATCAGAGCGATTCCTACCGTACGTGGCAACCCTGCGAAAGTCCAAGACCAGGCAATTAGGTTACGCCTCTCATCCAGTATGAGGCAACTGAGTCAACACAGTTCATGCTTACCATCTTCTAGGCGGCCAAGCGAGCTACCAGCCTGCTCCGCACCATTCAGTATACCCATCCACCCTCGTGTCCCTGCCATTCAAACCCGGGATACCATCAGCCGCCGCCATCACTCACTCCCTCTCCTCATGCTCATCAGCGCAAATATGCTACGCCAACCACGCATCCGGGCCAGAAGGAGTATGCTTTTGAGATGGCGGCGTCCTCAATCCGTTTCGGACCTGGCGTGACGCAGGAGGTTGGCATGGACTTCAAGAACATGGGCTCCAAGCGCGTCTGTGTCGTGACGGATGAGACTGTCAACAAGCTGAATGCCATGAAACAGGTCCGGGAGGCTCTCACTCGAGAGGGTATCAACTTTGAGGTGTACTCAAAAGTTCGAATTGAGCCCAAAGACAGCTCGTAAGCATTGAACCCAAAGCTGTCCTCATCTGGCATCAGTTTCGCTTACATTCGTCTAGCATCAAGGAAGCAATTGCCTGGGCTCGTCCGTATCAGCCCGATGCCTTCCTCGCTGTTGGCGGTGGCTCAGTCATCGACACAGCCAAGCTCATGAACTTGTACACGGCGTACCCAGACGCCGACTTTCTCGACTTTGTCAACGCGCCCCTCGGCAAGGGCCGCCCCATTGACAAGGCCCTGAAGCCGCTCATTGCTGTTCCAACCACAGCTGGCACAGGCAGTGAGACGACGGGAACCGCCATCTTCGACCTCGTGTCCAAGCGGGCAAAGACTGGTGTTGCTCACCGAAACCTCAAGCCCACGCTCGGTATCTGTGATCCCCTCAACACAAGGACCATGCCCGCTGCTGTCAAGGCATCATCTGGTCTCGACGTGCTCTGTCACTCGCTCGAGTCCTGGACAGCCATCCCGTACAACGAGCGAACCCCTAGACCTACCAACCCGATGCTTCGCCCTGCATATCAGGGCGCGAATCCCATCTCTGACGTTTTTTCGTTCCATGCACTCCGCGCCACCATCAAGTACCTGCCCCGGTCAGTGAGGGATCCAGACGATCTCGAGGCTCAAAGCGAGATGCTTTTGGCTTCCACGCTGGCAGGTGTTGGTTTCGGCAATGCTGGTGTTCACCTCTGCCACGGTAAGTCTACAGATGGAATGGTCGACGGTCGAAGTGACTAACTCGAGTGTCTTTAGGCATGTCGTACCCCATCTCTGGCCAGAACCCTGGATACAGCCACGCTGGCTATGAAGTAGCTTCTCCCATCATCCCTCACGGTGTTTCGGTCGCCGTCTCAGCCCCAGCCGTCTTCCGCTTCACGGCTGCCTCGAACCCAGAGCGCCATCTCGCAGCTGCCGAGGCGTTTGGGGTCGACATCACCAACGTCAAGCGCGAGAGTGCAGGCGAGGTCCTCGCCGAGGCCATCACCAAGTTCCTCGCGGAGCTGGGCGACCAGCCCAAAGGTCTGAAGGAGCTCGGCTTTGGTTCAGAGCACATTGAGGCTCTTGTGGAGGGTACCATTCCTCAGGCACGTGTGCTGGGACTGGCTCCTGGTTTGTCCAAGGAGGTCGAAGCTGAGAAAGACCAGCTTCGGAGATTGTTTGAGAATGCCATGACGCATTAGGAGATCCCTGAAGGGAAGGAGAGAGGTCAATACAGGCGTGGGTACCTTATACTGTATATAAATACGCGGTTACACTGTAAGAGACCAAAACTGGAATTTAGCAACATGATCGGAGCTTAAGTTCTTACGGACTTGACGTAAAGTGAGACGCTGCGATCGCTCACAGTAGCAGTCAAAATAGCAGCCTTAAGAAGCGTGCCTCAATTGTTATCTTACAAAAAATCAGTCCAGCACGGCCATCATAATCGATTGTAGATCAAATTTCAATGGCTTATTACTCCAGGGCTATATTTAGCATATTGTCGCCATACCTGGCGTAACGCTGTGCTATGCTGTGCTGTGTTAGACTCCATATGTGCAAGCTTGATGATTCTTGTCAGCATCTACCGTTAGTAAGTGCCCATTCCAGAACGCCATCCCCTTTCGGTCCACCGTCTTCCCACAAATGCATCTTTCCCCCGCAAGATATTGGACGAAAACTTCGGTTGTTACCGCGATACAAGGATCTAGTTGGAAGACCCTGCAGAAGGCCAGTGCCGTCAGCCGGTGCCACAAGGGGAAATTCGCCTACAAACCATGCATAAGCTCTGAGACACCTTGCCAGCAACAGGCAAGCGCCCAAGTTTTCTCGGCATTCACTAAAAAAGCGAACCGTCTTCGGCGACGGACGTCGAACAGACTAGCGTCAAGTAATGGGATCGTAACTCAGACTTTGTGACATGGCTTCGTCATCACGGCGACTATCTGGCCCCAGAGAGGGGTATGAAGAGTCTGGAAAGATCTGTTCTCGCTAATTACCTTCTGCACTTTGCCTTCTTGAGTCATAACGTGCCATATCCAGCAACTTGAGGGAGCCCAAAAACGTAGCGCGCAGGGAGTTCAGGAGCTCAGCAGTGGTTTTTCTCGGGTGGGCCGACCGAGGACCCCGGACTGCCGGCCGGAAGCCCTTCCGATGGCTGTGAAAGTCCGTCGCACCTGAGCTTTACATAATGAAAATTTCAACCGCGCGGTCTCGCAAGACGCTTCCAAGACGTCTCAATTCTCCCTGAGCCATCTCCCAAGGCTCGACTAATATCCACATTGACGTCACTGCAGCATCCGCTACATTCGGAGTACGAGGCATGAGTCGATCACTGACTGCCCTTGCCATGTACGGCCGTGGGATCTGTCATGTTCCAGAGCTGAAGGGCCCGTATATGGCCCCGTCATTCCCTCTCGTGAAACGCTTCCACTTCCCCACGACTCGAAAGGCCGTCCACTCCGCAGTGGGTACCCCTACCTGAAGTTTGATTTCAGTCTTCTGTCTTTTTTCTTCTTCTTTACGCTCATTGTTGTGGCTGCCAAAGCTGCTGTCAGCTTGTTGCAACATATACACGCATCAGTTCCGATGGAGGGTTCTTCAAAAAATGTCTACGACGAACCGGACCTTGAGACAGGTCCGGAGTCCGCTCCCACGCCGATCAGCGGCAACGAGTCACCACCAAGCCCACAGACAGCTGCTGCTCTCAGGAAGGAGAAGGGTCGTGTGAGATTCAACAGCAACGCTGCTGCTACAAATCCACCACCAGCAAACCCCTTTAGCTCACCTCCCACTACACAGGAGCACCGGGCCCCGGCCGTAACGAAGCCGAGGCCATCACTCCTGCGCGGCAACTCTGAGACAGGAATTGTCAAGGGTGTTGATGATGATTTGGACCCCGAATCCAAAGAGGCAATGGTCGCTGCCCAGGAGCGTGCCCGGTTGATTGAGGCAAAGCTGCGCAGAGACTCCTCGGCAGTGTCTCGAGACTCACTCGAATCCAGCTCCGAGACAGCCTACGACCCTGACTACGCCAAGAGCTACAATATCCCTCTTCAAAACCTCGACCAGTCCGGATTTGCCCGTGACGGCTTCCACAAAATCCCTTCTGAAGATGGCGACAGAGACAATTTGAAGGAAGAAGCCTTCAAGCTCGTTCGAGCCCACACTCAGCGCTTCGGGCCAAGTGCCGCGCAGGACTTGCCAGCCGCCACCTCATCCACCCGGGACAACAATGTTGAACTAACCGCACTGAACGATGGAAACTTTGATGACATGTACGGCGTCCCTCCCCCTGAGCAGTACCGCGGAAGCGTACTGTCGCAGCTTTTGAAGCTCTATAAGCCTCCCGAAGCGCCCTTCAAGGGCGGACATCACCGTAACGGCTCAACGGCTTCATCAGCAGGTGGTCACAGCACGCCGACGACTATCCTGGGCAGCGAGTCCGGAAGTGCTACTCCGAAGAAGAAGTGGTATGACCAGAATCGCTCGCAGGAAACGCTGGCAACCCTCATCGAGGCCTCTTCACGACTGGCCAACCCCAAGGAAGCAGACCAGATGGACCAGAGGAAGGACAAGGGGAATGGCAAGAAGGGGCGACACCCCATGCACAAGCGAGCCGGTAGTGCTTCACGACTCAGCGGGTTCTGGCAACAGCAAGAAGCCCGTATTACTGTCCACATCGCCGAGACCCTCTCACGGCAGGAGTACATCATCAAGCTCTGCCGCGCCCTAATGATGTATGGAGCACCGACTCATCGACTCGAAGAGTATCTCAGCATGACCGCCAGAGTGCTCGAGATCGATGGCCAGTTCCTTTATCTGCCTGGATGCATGATCATCTCCTTTGACGACAAGTCAACACACACTACAGAGGTCAGGATCGTTCGCACGACCCAAGGCATTGATCTGGGCAAGCTCAAGGATGTGCACCTAATTTACAAGGAGGTCATGCACGATGTGATCGGCGTCGAGGAGGCCACCGAGAGGCTGGATACTTTGATGAAGCGCAAGGATAAGTTTCATCCTTGGCTCCGAGTTCTCATTTTCGGTCTCACGGGCGTTACAGCCGCCCCCTTCTCTTTTGGGGCTCGCCTAATCGATCTCCCACTCATCTTCTGCTTCAGCGCCCTAGTCGGACTGCTGCAACTGATTGTGGCCCCCAACTCTGCTCTGTATAGCAACGTCTTCGAAGTCACTGCCACCGTCGTGGTCAGTTTTCTCGCTCGAGTGTTTGGCAGTATCAATAATGGAGAGCTGTTTTGTTTCTCGGCTCTCGCTCAAGGTGGTATTGTCATGCTACTGCCCGGATACATGGTTTGTGAGTTCACCTTTTCTCTATGCATTGCGCTCGGGAACACTTCAGCCGCTAACATATACACTTCAGTGTGCTCTTCCCTTGAACTTCAGTCTCGTGCTATTGTCCCGGGTTCCATTCGCATTGTCTACGCCATAATCTACAGCCTTTTGCTCGGATTCGGCATTACCGTCGGCGCAGCACTCTACGGCCTGTTCGACAGCCACCCCGCCTCCAACGCAACATGCGACAATTCCATGAATCCCTACTACACCTTCATTTTCGTCCCTCCCTTTGTTGTCTGTATCAGCATTATTTACCAAGCAAAGTGGCGGCAGATGCCTGTTATGGTCCTCATCGCCTTTGCTGGATACATGGCCAACTATTTCAGCGGACGAAGGTTTTCCAGCAGCCCGCAAATTGCGAGTGGCCTCGGTGCGTTTGCCGTCGGTGTGCTTGCAAACTTGTACTCTCGGGTTCGGCATGGCGTTGCAGCGGCTATCCTCATCCCTGCCGTCTTCTGTCAGGTGCCTGGAGGTCTCGCTGCTACCGGAGGCTTGCTCAGCGGAATCCAGACGGCGAATCAGCTCACCAACGCAACTACGCAACTCAATGGCACATCTTCTGTTATTGACGGCGACGAGTCCGGGGGCAAACCCGACAGCCTTGTGTTCAATGTCGCAGCTTCCATGATCCAGATTGCCACCGGTATTGCTGTTGGGCTCTTCATGAGCGCTTTGGTCGTGTACCCGCTTGGCAAGCGACGCAGCGGTTTATTCAGTTTTTGATTTCTTAAAACAGCATCAGCATTGCAGGATATTAAGGCCATTTGTTTAGTTGATTTTGTATAGGACGGGAACCCTGTCCGCCACGTTCTGAAGGGCGGTTCTGCTACCCGCAAGGAGAACGAATGTCGGGGGATGGCATGAAAAGAATTGGCTCACGGTGCATTTTGTTCTAAAATTGGGATTAGTGTGTTTGGATAGATTTTGGGATAAAAGTTGTTTACAGGTCACTTGACAGGTAACGGACATGTGATAGATAGCATTAATCTAGCGAGGCATTTGATATTGACAAGCTTTGTGATCAGTTAAAATTACCCGTTGGATCATGTG
>JADBHU010000777.1:0-17801 GCA_017140155.1 Fusarium devonianum
GCACACGCCTCGTCCTCTGCCCAAGTACGCGCACCATCAAGCCGGCGACGATGCCAAGCGACCATTTTCTGAAACCACGGTTCGTGCAGGAGACAGTGGAACGTACGTATCAAACGATCTCTTCCAAGAAATCGTCCGAAAGGCATTGCTGCAAGGTTTGAAGGATCCAGACAGTCAGCCAACGCGCAGGCAAGGCTCAGTACTCCTCCGGTCCTGCATGCGGAACGAATCATTGTAGCGCCTCCAGCACGTATTAGGGGACAATCGAATTTTGCAACTTGCACCAGCGAGCCCACGATACCCTCACAAGTTGGTGCATAGGGCCCTATTCAATCTAGATCGCTGCCCCATTCGCGCGACGACGGTTGATCTGAGTTGCGAAGAGACCTGAGATGAAACCCTGGAAGACCACAGAAAAGGCCAAGAGAGGGGTGTGAGACGGTCAGCTATCTTGGATTTCCAGCAGGGAGGCCTTGCAGAATTGCCAATCAAAGTATACGGACAGAGGCCGAACCGGTGCTCCGATACGTCGCGTCCCTCCCGTCCGTCTCGGGGGCCAGGACGATGATGGATGACGTAGTGACAATACCGAGCCATAAAAGGCTCTGCCTGATGGAGGGACCCTGAAAACCTGCCTCAAGAGTCAGGGGAGCTCTTCGTGGAACCCATGGCTGACAATCCGGAGCAAAACGACCGGGAGGTTGCCAAACGGGCATGAAGCTTGCAGATTCGTGATGGCTTTTGCTCATTTTGCTCAATCATCATGCTGAGTGTACGAGATCCCACATCCGCATCCGCCGTTGTATGGTATCGTACCCTGGCAGACACAGACGCAGGTGCAAGTGAAAGTCAATTTGACGCTATGGGGAGGGGTGGGGTGAGAAACTTGAACAAGGCCGGGGTTAGTGGACAAGTCCTTAAACGGGAGGGCACAAACAATACCATACCCAGATATTGCCAATGGCCATGGTTGGTATTATTGGACGCGCCGGCTTCTTGAACATCCCGTGGTCCCCTGATGGGACGACTTTGCTTATTACAGTAGGGAGCCGGTACTGTACTGTAGGCTCCTGTCGCTACGAGACAAGGGGGGGCTGGCTGAAGCCAAGTGCGACGTTTTTCGGCCCCGGGGTAGTGCTCCGCACCCGAAGGCTAAGAGACTCAAGCATGAAGACGTACAGTACAGTAGGTTGGACTTTTAAACCTGGTCCTCCGGATCTCGACCGGGAATCTTTCATTGGCTGGCCTTCTCCCGAACTGCCTGAAAAGGAACCTCTGAGGCACGCCACGCTGATGACACGGCGCACGCGCTGAAATCTACAGTTCCAAGCGGTCGCTCGCTTTGGGTTTATTTTTGACGCAACCCTGCTCGCTTGCAGAGTCCAAGTTGTTGTACAGTACTCCGTAGCGTGCGTGGCTTGTGGCTGTTGCTTCGATAATCCTGAATGGAGCAAGCGCAGGTGCTGGCATCGACCCTGTCTCCACGTAAACCCCACCCTCTATGCTCCCTTGATCGCATTTTCTCCGATCTGACCGATTATTGGCTGATCGTGACCTCCTACGGGGCCTCAATGGGGGACCCTTGGGGAACGACAGTGGCAGTCTTAGCGCCCAGGGAACGCAGCCCGTCTCCGCCCGCTCTCCACTCAATGTGAAATTTGAGCAGAAACTAGCCCAAAGCGAGCATTAGGGCGTTTGTGGACATTCTGTCCTGGCCCAACCGTGAACTAGGCCACAGCTTCCTCCCGGCGCCCGCAACCGGCGACGGGGCATGGGTTGACGCAAGGATGGACCCTGGTGGATACCGTCGTGCGTGCATTCCCCAGAACCGAAACCAACTACAGTAGGCTTGTCTTCAGCATTGGTCAGTCCTGTTGCGCTGTAATAATGACGGAGGCCTTTGCTCAACTCGACGTTTGGCCGAAGTAAGTTCTGCGCATAGTTGACAAGAGCCCGCGTAAGCCGCAATTCACTGCATACGAAGAAGCGGGGGGAACAGCGTCCAGTGCCATTACCATCGGTTTTCGCCGCGAAGCTGTTGGTTTGACTGCACTTCGTTTCCATATGAGCCACACCACCGGTCTCATTGTTATTTTCATGACAATCCCCCTTGCTTGAAGGGTCCCTTAATCCGTTGGAAGTTATAGGGGATCACTGCTGTTTCAATTGAGATGTGCAGGGTCCTCGTTGCTGCCCATCCTCAGCAGGGTTCTTGCAAAGGTCGGGAGATGGCCCTGCATGAGCAACAAAGAGAGTTTCTTTTGGTAGCATTGGATTGTCTGCTACCAGAGTACGGTCGGTGCAGCGACCTCGGCCATGTTAGAGCAAAAGGTGCCTGAGTTCGGAGTCCTTGAAATGGCCAGAGATTGGACGGTTGGCCGTAGCGCATTGCTAAAATCAACTTGACGAAGCTGGCAGTCTAGGCCTCTACTGGACTGGAGCGGACGAAGTGGTGCCCTGGGCTTGACGTCACCATGGTGCGATTCGGGAGGTGGACAGGGTCTTGGGGTTCTGGGTACGTACCTTCTACCTTCTGCCCTAGCTGCATTGAATTGATTTCACTAATCCGTCATGGTGACGCTGAAGGGGACCTCTGGAGTCTGGATCGAGATTGTGGTTGTCAATGGAAGTCAGGGTCCAGGTTCCGGTGTGTCTGGCACGGCCCCCGAGAGGGTACCCCTGCTTGGTACTGTAGCTCTCTCGACAACGTTGCTCTTATTAGAGCGTCGCGCCGCGGCAGACTCGATACGGCCGAGTGCAAAGTTACCAGAGGCGACGGAGGAGGATCGAAGCCTATGGCTCTGTTGAATTTGAAGCGGGATGAGATCCAAGTGGTGGCACGAAACGCGACACACTTGGTGGTGCAGCGATGCCCTTGTGTGTGTTTGCTTGCGCGCTGGAGCCCCGGCGATGCGAAAGCCAGCTGGAAGCTATGGCCCTTGCCATGCCTCCGCCAGGTACTCCGTACTGTAAAAGAGAAATGATCGGGAAGAGTGGACGATCGACAGTGCCCGGCGACATCGCCAACGCCCAACGCAGTATGTTGGCGAGCGGGTGCCACTTTGGAGAGCTAACGCTCGGCGTGTGATGGCGATGGTTGGGTTTTCTCCTGCTTGGTGCTGTACGTACCACTGATTGAACCCTGGCAATCTCTCTGCCCTGGCTGACCCTTGGTGGACTCCGCGCTAGTTGCAATCCCTGTCGTTAACCTCTTCCCGTGGACACACCAAGCTCGCTCACCCTAGCTGGAGCCCCTGGGGCGGCGACCCCACACCACCCGAGGTACCTTGGCGTGTTGCCCAAGCCAGTACTCCGTACAGTACCGCTCTCTAGCTCGCAGAGCAAGCTGAGTGCTAGAGAAAACGGGGGGATGCCGCGACTTTCAGGGCGAATTCCTCCCAGAAATCCCCCAATGCCAGGGCGTCCGGCGCCAGGACACCACCTATGTACGTACCGGTAAGCACACGCCACACCTTCCCATAGGTCCTGGCTGGGAATCCGCACGCCACTGACTGCTGCTTGGTAGGTACGTACAGTAGTAGGGACAAGACCCCGTCTCCGTGGCTCATGCCTGCCCTGCCCAGGGCGTGCGTGCCGGGCTAACAACACCTAGGTAGGCAGCGCTGCTCAACTCAACTCAACTCAAAAGACAGACTCGAATTTTTCTCGATCTCGATCGATGGGGTTGCGCAAAATTTCCCATGCTATTCCACCCTGTCCCATCCTGTCTATCCCTTCTTTTCCCTCCCCACCTCCCCACTCTCCCATGTGAGGACTCAGGATTTAGAGGAGGCGTGTTGCTCCTGCGCTGTAGCCACTCCCCATATTCCCGTTGTTTTCCTCCCCCCTCTCCCTCTTCCACTTGCCACTCCCACTCCCACTCCCACTCTAGCTGCTCTCCGCTTCGTCGACGGGTTATAAACTCAACCTCCAGCCATCCGTCCAGCCTTGTTTCGCTTGTTGCGTTGACCTCCCACTTCTCTTGTTACTCTCCCGTCAAAGTTACAGTTACTGCCCTGACGCAAGTCCTTGATCAGTCTCTCGCTGTAGCTTCTAGTATATACCAAGTCATCCGCCCCCGCCTTCGTTTCTCCTCTCTGGATCTGGTACCTGTACCTGGCTAGGATTATCTCCATCACCAACTTGGTTGCGTATCAGTCAACGCTATCTTCAGCGCATCCACGGCAGTCTCTACCACACGCACCATCACCACCGACTTCATCTTCAGGCATCTATATAGCTGTACCCGCCAAGGCGATTTTCAGTGTCGATTGTGCATAGTTCTATCCCCCACCTCGAGTTCAATTCGAAGCAACAAACCTGGCCAGCTTCAGTAGCAGTTCATGACAATGCATGCCATCAACGCCGCTGGTCGACGGGTGTCGCTCCTCAATGACGACAACACCCAGCAGCAACAACAACAACAAACAAGACCTGCCGCAGCCTTCCACTCCAGCTACGTTGTTGCGCAGTCTTATCCCACCCCTGGTAGCAACGCTCCTTCGCCCGATGCACCCGAGCTGCTGCGCTCCGATTCCTACGACTCTCAAATGAGCAACGACCCCGTGTCTCCTTTGACCCCCAGTGTCGACTTTTACCCGCGTCAACAAAACCTGTACGCCATTCCTCAAGACTATGGCCTCGACGCCAAGCACGCTGTTTATACAGACAGCAACCGCTCAGCTTCCTATGATGCCGAGATGGTCAGCCAACCTCGGTCTTCGCCCATGCCCGAACGGCCCGGAAAGCGATACCCCTGCCGGTACCGCGACACCCACGGCTGTGAAAAGACCTTCACCACCTCTGGCCATGCCTCGCGCCACTCCAAGATCCACACCGCCGAAAAGGCTGTTCAATGCACCTTTTCTGGCTGCCAGAAGAAGTTCACCCGTGCCGACAACATGAAGCAGCACCTCGAAACCCATTTCAAGGACAAGAGCCGGTCATCGGGTGTTCAGCGCGGTCACCGGACGTCTCTTGCCGATGCGCGCCGCAATTCCACATCTGGGCGTCCCTCGGTGAGCCGCGCGTCTTCGTCTCGGGATTCGAGAAGCCGGCATGAGGCTGATCCCTATCCCCTTCCCACGCCTGCGCTGCCCTCTCCGACTGTTGGCAGCGGATCGTGGGATGTCGGAGCTCGGAAGTTCCCCCTGCTCAGTCGTCCTACTATCGCTGGTCGAACTCCTAGCGGCCTCGATGCTCTGGCTATGGCCGTAGCCTGCCAAGAGGGTTCGGATCCTTGAATGTGAAGCAATCTGCATCGCCAATATTGTCATCACGCTCTATTGATAATCCTAATTATTGCAACCCCACATCCCGAAATCCCCCCACACCATATCTACCTTTGAACTTCAGCGCAACATCCTAGTGCGTTTTTACGACTTTATTACCCATCACAGACACGAGGGTGCATTTTCCCCAGGGACTTGTTTTAACTGCGGGTTGTATGAATACACAATCATCGACCTGGATACATTCGGCGTTTTACCAAGGGGTTTGAAATTTCAAAAGGTTCTTACAGGGACATGGACAGTGTCGCAAGTACACGGAATGGCGTCACGGCATGTTATTTTTCCACTTCGCAGACGATTTAGAGAAACGACGAAAGGACGCGCTACGTTGAGCCCGAAAACACTCGGGCGGTTTTGCACGGCGTTGCAGATTTGGACGATATGATGTTTCCCTTTATCTTATAGGTTACAGCATCCGAGAAGCTGCCTCATGATCAAGAGCCGTACCTGGTATTACCTGAGCTTGGGGCGCAAAAGGACTTGGTCATCGTGCAGCGTATGGCTGTGGACGCTGCGAACAGCCGGCAGAATTGGCGTATTTGTGTAGTTGCTATTTACCGCTGCCGAAGAAATGGATTTTGGATGTCACAATTTAGAAAAGGGCGCTATGCGCAATTGATACCATTTGTCGATCTTACTCAAAAGTACTGTCTGGGTTTATTCGTCTATGTTTGTGTGCTTCGGCATGGAGTGGTTTTTGTATGTGACAAGTGATTGATTATCCGAGGCATCTTCAGCTCCATCATATCATCCAAGTATCCGAGTAGCTGCATATTTCTACAATATAGCCATCGGGCCCACGGACAACCATTCTGTATCACTTGCTTGAGAGCTGAGTTACGGTACGCCTAAGACCGACCGACTGGCTTTCAAACAGTCAGAAGCGGACTGCACATTGGCGAGAGTTACTTCAATGACACAGAAATTGGCTTCGCCAAACAGCCTCCTCCAGGGTCGAGATATAGACTATGAGATTACTAAAAGGCACGGCATATTGACGCGGACCCTGTTTGCCATCCAATTAATATCGTGTACATTTCTGTAGATTCTTTAACTTGCTTAATCGCTAATAACACTCCGATGCGCTCTCGTTATGCCGACTCTCTGCTCCAGCTAGCAGCCTCATGGTAGATTTTAGCCATATGACAAGGCAGCCCTCCAGTCATTACCACAAGTCCTCCTTTTCGGCGCACAGCCTCGCCATCTCAAGCTGCTCGTCCGTCTGGCAGACCAGCACCCGCTGCGAAGCATCCGGGCTGCCTAGTTCCTGGACAACGTCCTTGATGGGCTCCTGGTTGCTCTTGTCATCAAGTGCAAATCCTAGACAGGCCACACGGCTGACGACGGCGGATCTGAGCTTGGCGCTGTGTTCGCCTATGCCACCGGCAAAGACGAGGGCGTCAATGCGGCCTTCTAGGGAGACAAAGTAGGAGCCGATGAATCCGCAGATACGGTCGACGAAGATGTCAAAGGCGAGGCGGTGTGTGGGTTCGTCCGAGTCGGCTACAACACCAAAGTTGGTGGTGCCGGTCATGGACTTCCAGCCGCTCTCCTTGTTGAGAATCTCCTCGGCACGCGAGATGTGAAGGTGCTTGGTGGAGGCAGGCGAGAGCTTGCCCACATCACTCGCGTAGTGGAAGACAAGACTGCAAGGTTGGTAAGGGATCAGCATACGAGAACCTTTATTTGGAAGGGAAACCCCCCTCGGTTCCGGATCTCTTTGGGTGATCTGATGAGGGTAGGATTCCGCTGCATCCGGTGGGGCCGGGCTATTCTCACCTAGGATCAACGCTGCCGCTTCGAGTCGCGCCGGGCAAGCCCGCCAAGGGTGTCAGTCCCATACTCGTATCCCAGCTCTTGCCGCCCTTGATGGCGCACGCGCTTGCACCGCTGCCGAGGTGGAGGGCAATGATGTTGAGGCTGCCAACGTCTTTGTGGAGAAAGTCGGCGACGGATCGAGTGATGAATGAATAGCTGATGCCGTGGAAGCCGTATTTGCGCAGGCGGTTGCTCTTTGCAATCTTTGGGTTGATGGGGTATGAGTAGATATGCGGCGGCAGGGTCGTATGGAACTGCGAGTCAAAGCAGGCGACGTTGAGGGTTTCGGGGAGCGCCTTGATGCACGTGTCGACAATGCTCAAGGCAACGCCGTTGTGGAGCGGTGCTAGGTCGCTCAGCTCTTCGAGTTGGTGGTAGGTGTCGGAAGTGATGACCTGAGACCGGTCGTAGTCACCGCCGTGGACGATGCGATGGCTGGCGATGGCGATGTCCTCCCTGGACTTGATCTCGTGCAGTTCGTCGTCGTCGACAAGAGTCTTGAGAATCAGGTCAAAGGCGTCTTCCTGGTTCTTGACGGCATCTGCGACCTCCTTGGCCTTGAACACGTTCTCGCCGCGGCGCACATATGAGAACTGCGCTGGTGGGGCAGTCAGGCCGCTGATCTGGAGCTCCGCGATCTGCCGGGGCACGGCATTCTTGTCAGAGGTGTAGACCGAGATCTTGACCGAGCTGGAGCCGGCATTGATGGCGAGGATGACCTTCATGACCGCGATCGCAAAGCGTGAGGGCTCGGTGGAGTTTGAAGTCGAGGTGGTGATGGCTGGCAGGAGTGTAGAGGGAGTTTCTGTTTTATGACGCTCCAGGCACAGTTGCGCACGCAGCTCAATGACGACACAGCCATGGTCTGATCCAGACATCGCGGGGTTTGCCAGGTCGTTTGCTCATGCTCCGGGGGGTGGGGCTCAAATACGCCCGAGCAATCTACCCACTGGCTGTGCCACCTCAGACTGGCATGGACAGCCCTGGGATACAGATATAAATGGCCGACTACTGTACCCATGGTACGGCATGCCGTCAGCCAACCCACCCAACGGCGTCCGAAAACCCGTCCGTTGCTTGGCTTTGGCAGGTGTCTTTTCTGACAGCTGCTACCCCGCCTGCAAGCTGCAGCGTAGAAACATGTGGTTCGGGCCAGTGGTGCAACTGGCTGCTTCCTACAGATCAGGGCGTGGCCTCGGCCGCATCTGAAGGCTCCGGCACCGAGTCTAGACTGCGACTCTGCCACCCGGACATCGGTAAATCCGGAGAATGTCCCGGCAGAATCTGTGGCGAAGGCAGCTCAAAGTGGTTCGGCGGAAACGGGATGCCATTGAATTCGCGGTCTGAACTGTGGCAGTAGAGCCACGTATCGATAAACCGCCGATATGCTGGGCTGGTGGTTAGCTGATGCTTTTGAAACCAGGCCTGGGAGCTCGACGATGGTCACCACTGTCTTTGCAGATGGATGTGCTTACCTTGACGTTCAGTAAACTGGATCGCCATGTACCGGATGTCGAGTGACGGCTGCGTCGGCTGCATCGATCTTGGCTCCGATGAGCTGCCGGTTCTCGTTCGCGAGCGCATGCGATGCGGCAAGGAGAAGCGCCGGTGCGAATGTTGATCATCACCCGAGTTGTGTCTCCGTCCCTGGGCGTTGAGCCGGAGCTGCTTTGCGCGGTCGTCCCGCCCTCGCAGTTCGCCGTCGAAGCAGTGGATGTCGTATTCGCGATACTGGCCGTCGGTTTTGTTTGCCCACACGCTGAGCGAATGGAACGTGGTGTAGCGATCCCTCCATAGCTTGAGCCGCTGAATCGCCCCTATGCCTTTGACTTTTCCAAAACTATCCGTGCGGCCATGAACATTGGTCCAGACGACGTCGACGTCGTAAAAGTCGACCAGGTCCTTTCGGCGCAAGTCGCCCTGAAACTGGATGGAGCTCTCGATCGAGGTGAATTCATATCGAAGCTTGATGTACTGATCGTGGATGCAGACTCCTTCGTCCGTCGTGTATCGGATCCGATGAGGCTCCTGGAACGTAAGGTATCGCTCCATATCGGCGGGGTCATAGTACGGGCGGTGGCGCGAGTGGAGGGTATGAGGGTGTATGTCCGAGGGGATATCTGAAGGCACTACAAGCAGAGTAAGTTAGCTGACTTGAACTGAAGTAGCATCCGACGGTATCGACGCGCACAGTAATGCTCGAGTAGCTCGTTCTGGTAGCTGCCTTGCCAGAGGACGCGACGCTGCTCAGATCCCACCACCTCCCAGGGTCCCAAGTACACGACTCGCTCGTCGGGAGTATCTTGGAACAAGATTCTGGTGAAACCCAAGTCAGTAACTTCTAACAGTACATGGTTCTAGAGAGCCATTGGGCATACATTGTTGCTTGGAAGCCCGGGGGCCCGAGATCGAGTGCCGAAGATTCGGTGGCCGATCCCTCGGTGGTCGGAGCGGAAATGGTTGAGATGCCGGAAGTCGGGGTCCAGGTCGAGTCAACAGGGCTGACATATGTTCGTCCATATGTTGGCGGGCGGCCGAGCGACGACGAGGTAAAAGATGAGCCCGAAGACGACATGCTGTCGCTGGTGGCACTCGTGGGCGATCTGACTGACCGAGCGGTGGGGACATGTCATGACACGGTCACAACGGCCGAGGTGCGAAGGGTCTCTACCGGCGCCGTCTTGAAGATCTCAATTATCAGCCTCAAGGCACTGACTGGTCGTTCCTTTCGTATTATACTCGGCAACGGAGAATTCTGAGCGTCTAGAAGCTTGTGTTAATGGAGAGTGGGCGGATAGGCACACTCTTGGTTGCTAAGATCTGATATCCGAGATGGCGCAAGAGTGGACTTGTGGACTCTCAACAATGCGATATACGTAGAGAAACCGCGTACACTCAGACAGCGATGGCAGACTCAAGCGAAAAGTGTAGGTAGCCCGGATGCTGCTGGTACATTGCCTACCCCTCGGGTATGCGGTACGGCCAGCAGACAGATAGACTCGAAGAGATCTCAGTCACGTAGTAGGTGCAAACACAAGAGCGCAGACGCAAAGGTGCCCAAGTTCCTCAGCTTCACACGAGGGCAAATTTGAACCAGTACAGACCTGACGTAGGCGTCAGGCGTAGAGGGGCGCCAGACCAGAGAGCAGCGGCCAAGCCCAGAGTCCAGAGTCCAGTGTTTCAGCGTTCAGTGTCCAACAAGATCAGGTCCCAGAGCTCAAGGACCCAAGAGAGTCTTTTGTTTTGCCCAGAGGCGTACTGCGGGCCCAGGATCATCCACCAGAAACCCAGTGGTAGGATGGGCGGACAGAGCAGACAGACAGACGCGACGAGGGGGCACATCCGCCTCGCTCTGTGCCGAGACCCAGGTTCCACGTCGTCGGCAGCCAAGGCGACAAGGCTAGCCACACACAGACAGGCACGCCGCACGCTGCGAGTCGCGAAGCTGCTGGAGGGCCAGTTGTTGCGTATCGACGGAGGTCGTCGTCTGGCGACGGGGAGGGGATCGCCCACCTCATGGGTAATGTTAATTCGAGCGAGCGAGAGCCAAGGGTCAGCGCCACATGGGCAGAAGCTTGTCGTCGATTGGCGGCCCACTGGCAACGGGAGCATCACGCACGGGGGCCCAGGGCGCGTCCTGATGGGCTGGCATATCAGCGTGCGAGGGGCGCATCCGTCTTGTGGCCGTCTTGTGGCCGTTCTGGAGCCCGTCCTGCTGGAGCCATCCCAGACGCTTGTGGCTTTTTGGTTGGAAGGATTTCTCTTTCCGCACACTAAAAAGATCCTAGTGTCGTGGGGTCCTTGTTCGCGGGGGGGAATTGGGAGACTCGAGACTCTACTTGAAGGTGCTCGGGTTGAAGTTCCGTGGCCCGGGACAATCAAATTCCCAACTGTCTGGCTCATCCTGGCAACAGGGATGCTCGCTAGTGCAAATATCACTTGACAGCTTGAAGACGCGTTGTCTGCTCCTGGGAAGAGACGATGAACGATTAATAACAGATGGAAGCGTGCGCCCGGAGCCGTTGGAGTCAAGCTGCTGTGCTACGCACGTTCCCAAGTGGTACGTGCTGGGGCCCTGCTGGTCAATGGTTGGATCCGGATCCATCACCCATTCGCTATCCGAATACTGCTATTGGTCCGCTGTTTATGTCTCTGCTGATGTGAGTACTGTAGAAGTCGGGGACCGAAACATGGAGGAGGGACTGTTACCTCATGTCCGGGGGCACAGGCACAAAAAGCAAAGAATATGTTTACCTTGGGTACGGAGCTCCGTAGCTGACGGCGCAATATCTACATGGGAGTGAAGGGTTGACTCAACATCCAACACTGAGTCTTAGTCCTACATCGGGCGTCCCCCACTGATTTGTATTCCAGCATCGGTTCCAGCATCCAGAGACCCGAGATAGAGAACGGTATTCCGTAGCTTCAGTCTAATCTCAGGGTCTACATGGGTACCTTAGTATAGCGCACGAACTGTGCATACAGTGGCTATACATGTATCCGTAAAGTGAGCACGTATACTCCATGCAGGCCCCATGCTGTTCGGCTTTGAGCAGAAGAAGCTTTGACGTTCTGGCCAGGCAAATCATCAGATTGAGTATATCGTTGAGACTTGCGGAACTCAAATTGCTCGAGATTCCTTTCTGATTTCTTCCATTCGACGGTTGTTTCGTATCGGTCTGCTTATGTAACACCGTCCCCCAAGTCTACATCCAAGCTTCAACACCACGTGCTCTCCTCGCGGCATTGGCACGGCTTCCACTTTAGCACGCCTCCCTCGGAGCACGCATCCCCAAGCCTCTGTCTCGCGTTGCCTCGCCTCCCTCCCTGTAAGCGTTGCAAGCCACAATCGCTCCAGAGTCATCCAGCATGCGTTCGAACTTGAACCCCTCGAGGCAAAGGCCCAGCCCCAGCGGACAAGGGGGGGACCGGATGCCTGACGTTCAGCACGTCCAGTGCACACACAGCACGCACAGCGCTGTCAGCTGTCGCCCAACGGCCGTTCCGCCCCTAGCGGCTTTGACGCCCCAGCGGCTCACTTTTCATTTCCTTTCCCGCACAGCTAAGCTCCGGGCGCAGCTCTGGCAGGGCAGGGGTAAGGTATTGAAGGACTGAAACCAAGTCCAGCCAAGAGAGCAAGAGAGCAAGAGAGCTAGAGAGAATCAGCTACTGTACCTCTTCCCTGACGGCGCCATCCATTGCGGCGTCTGCTTGGCGCACAGTCCTTGCGCAACTGCCGCACAGTTATGCGATGGCCTCCCACACACCCAACACTGCGCAGCCTGCTCCAATCTGAAAGCAACATGTTTCTCCCATGCTACTCCTGATCAGACACGTACGGCCATGAGAAGCTCTGACGCTCTGTGTTTCATCAAGGGCATTGCTTGTCTGCGACTCCAAGCCCCAACCTTGGGTCTCCCGGCTGCCAGGTCTTGCTGAAGCCTAGGCATTCGCCCGTATCCCCAGCGCAGCTCAGGCCATTCGTCGTCCTTTGGGACCTGCTGCGACGCGTCGCCTTTCCCAGCCGCAAGCCATGCCACTCTTCTCAAAATACTCTGTCCGCCAGAATCGCGGGTTTCTGGGCTCCGATAGCTCTGCATTGCCCTCACAGGATGCCCAGGTGAGTCCGAGGCTCTGCTTGCACTGAGGATGCCCATCATGCTGTCCACCCCCGTGTCGGTGAACCATCGCCTACGGATCCCCTGTCATAAAAACCTTGGACCTCCTTGACTAATGCGTGGTTCCTGGCGATAGGACCGTCAACAACTACGCTACGAGCTCGATTTGAACTCATGGAATTTTCGCATTTGGGGTGTTTGCGCCTCGGGCTTTCTGACAGACTCGTAAGCTCTCCCTCACTGAATGCTGGCCGCAGCTTGCTACGACACCAGACAACCAAGTTTCTAACACATGCACAGATATAACCTCTTTTCCACAAACGTTATTCTTGCTTCCGTCGCCTTCGTTTACTGGCCAAATGGCCCCGAGTGGTCAGGCTTGCTCATCAACTTCTTCACTCTCCTCGGATCTGTAATTGGCCAGCTCTTGTTCGGCTACCTCGCGGATCGATATGGCCGGACTCGCCTCTACGGAATCGAATTGGTTCTTGTGATTGTGTCCACGATCGGTGTGGCCACTAGCAGCCATGGCTACAACGACCTCTCGTTCTTGGGTCTGTTCATCTGGTGGCGCTTTGTTATGGGCATCGGTACGTGAAGCTATACTTACCACACTTCAACCCCAACCGCAACCGGTAAGGAACAAGTGCTCATGGTTTAACACAGGAATTGGTGCCGAATATCCTCTTAGTGCCGTCATCACCTCGGAATGGTCTAGCACGCAGTCTCGAGCTACCATGCTGTCGTCTGTCTTCATGATGCAACCCATCGGCCAGGCCCTCGCCCAGTTGGTCGGCCTCTTTGTGCTCCTTGGCTTTGAAAGAAGCCATAACCTCCAGGGAATGCGATGCGGTCTCGACAAACTGCACGAAGAAGAGTGCAAGAAGGCTTTGGATGGCATCTGGCGTATTGTGATCGGTTCCGGAGCTGTCCCCGCGCTACTCGCCATCATCTTCCGGTTCTTCCTTTTCGACTGCGGTATCTACAGTCTAGAGGTCCGGAACAAGCCTGGAATCGCTCTGATGAATACTCAGAGAATCTACGGTGCCCCTCATGGGAGCGAGATGGATAGTTTTCCCGGCGGTGGTGCCAACGGGCGCCACATGAACGGTGGACAGATGCCAAACCGGTACCCGATGAACCAACTCAACCACGCCAATATAGCAACAGCATATCCTCCGAATCCGCCAAACGGAAACCGCACTGCGCCGTCGTACCGAACGAATGCCCCAGATGGCGCGAACCTGGCTAGTACCTCTCAGCAGGCAATGCCGCTCCAGTTCTCTAGGGAGGATCTCCACAACTACTTCATCCGTGATGGCAACTGGGTCTATCTTCTGGGAACCGCCGCAACATGGTTTTTATTGGACGTGTCGTTCTACGGCATGAGCCTAGATAACAGAGGCACACTTTCGACGATGTGGGCGACGACGAACCCGACTTCGATCGACGAGCGACTCGAATGCTGGAACTCGTCACTCCCGGGGGGTGAGTCTACAGTACCCGGCTGGGCGAAGGATGGGCTTCCGGTTTGGTCGACCGACGCGACGCACCCCTGCAACACAATCTACGACGTGCTCATTGAGCAGACAAAGCAATACCTGCTGACGGTCTCGCTTGCGTCCATCACTGGCAGTGGCTGTTTCGTCCTTTTTGCGAACCGCATCCCTCGAAAGCTGTGGCTGACAGGATCGTTCCTCGTCCTCGCCGCCTTCTTCGTCATCACCGGCTGTGTCTACTACGGCGTCCATCAGCAAGATGGCGCGCCAGCTACTGTCGTCTTTGTGGCCATCTGCCATTTCATGTTCAACTTTGGTAAAGCAGCCTCCCACTTTTCCCACCGGGGTGCATTTCTTGCTAACCATGTAACAAACACAGGTGCCAACACGCTGACCTTTATGATTCCCGCCGAAATCTTCCCTACCTGTTATCGATGTTCGTGTCATGGAATTTCGGCAGCTGCCGGGAAGCTCGGCAGCCTCGTGGCCGTCCTCGTCGTCTACGGCATCAACAAGTCTTACAAGGCCGACGACCGGCAAGGTCTGATATTCCTTCTCTTTGGCTCCGTCGCCGCCGTGGGCGCCATCTTTTCGTGGGCGTACCTGCCCAACTCGCAGCGATGGGTGGATGATGACGGCCATAAATACCTCGAGTCGAAGACTCTCGAAGAGCTTGGCGAGGGCAGGGTCAAGGCCCGACTGGCTGGCGAGCTGGTCACGATCGATGAGAAGTGGGATGGGATCAAGAGGAGGAAAAGGGCCAAGAGGGATTCGCAGAGGAGCGACCCTTCTATACCCGAGGGGACTACTTAGACTATGGATGATGTGAAATGTGAGCTTAGACCATTTCTGTGTTTGATTTGGCCCTCGACGGGCATTTACTGCACTCTTTGTTAGGAATGGATAGGATACCCCTGTAAACATGAAGCTCGAAATCTACGAAATGTTGACCGCAATTGCCGGTCTTGGTTGTATTCGCTGTCTTAACGTCGTTGGCCTAATTGAGGAAGAAGTCTTCATTGTCGACTGTCTTCTTCTAAGCTGCATGTCATCATCAAACTCTAGACTTGTAGTGCCCATATCCCGGATCCAGCATCATGATAGCATTGGCCCTCTGGGGGCCATGACTTCAACGACTTGGTCGCAGTAATAGATCAGCCGTATTTGCATACAGCTCATGTCCGCTCGTTGTAGCCTTGACATTCTCATCCGTCTCCATGGCCTCCAACCACCTGGCCCAGCGCGATCCAAGCTGGGGAGGAGGCCATCCACGTACAGAAGCGAGGACACGAGAGAGGCGCAGAGCAAAAGGTGCCAAGTGAACGTCGACGAGGCAGAGGGTCGAGCCAAGGAAGAGAGGGCCCTTGCGAGGGAATATCAATGGATGTGGAGCTGGAGAAACCGTTGAAGGGGAGGGATGGCGTACCTGTTGGTCCGCGGCCTGCACAAGGCCATTGATGCCGTGCCGTAGCCTTTCTGATGCCTCGCGTTGAAAGTTCGGCTCTTGGTTTTGCAGGAGGGCGTAGAATGTTGGTACGATACTGTTGTTGATCTGCCAGATCATTGGTCAGTCCGCAGTCTACGCTGATTAGTATCAAGACTTGAAGGAATTACTCACGTGGTCGGTCCAGAGGCGACACTTTGCTTTTAATCGCGGATCCGTGGGACATAGGGGCGTGCCCTCTCCCAGATCCTCCAGCTTGATGGCGGGTCAGTTGTCCCATGACCGCGAGAAATTTCGACTGTAGGCGACGGGATGACATACATATTCCAAGATGACGCCGCTCTCGGAGCACGACCAGTCATCGTGACTGATCACAGGTACGCAGCCGCGCGGGCTCGCCTCGCGGAACTGCCCCGTTGCGTGCTCTTGGGAGGGATCTGTTTCGCAGTATTGGTAGGGCATGCCTTTGGCCTCGAGGGCTATCCATATACGCTGGGAGAAGGGGCTGTGAAGCATGTTAGCGTATCCGCGAGAAATCTACGGGATGGTACTAAAAAGGGGGGAGAGGTTAGAGGTTACCAGAAACAAGCGGCGTAGAGCTTGAGATCCTTGTCTTTGGCATGTCTCTTGACTGTGGCACGCGCCGTCCCCGTAGCTTTCCAGGCAGTGGGTTTCTTTCAACGGGCAGCCATCTAGGTCAGTGATTGGTCTCGTCACGCAAACAAAAATGAGGGCGATGCCCATCTCACCTGCGCCTCTCTGACATGCCTCTCCTGCTGGGCCAGATGCCGCTGCACGCTGTTCTTCTTGATCTCGTCGCTCCTCTCCAGCGTGTGCCGGTGCGGCCCAGCGACGCCGTCCCCCTTGCCGTTGCCTCCGTTCCCGTTCACGCGCTGAATCGTCCAGAAGCGCTGGCCGGCCAAGCTCGGCACGCCGCTGAGCAGCGCCTCCTCTTGCTGCTGTGACGGTCCCGCCTCCGAGGGGTCGGGCTGCTGCGGCTGCGCGCCAGGGAAGTACTCTGTGATCTTGATCTTGACGTCGCACAGGTCGCGCTGCCGGGCGCTGCGCTTGCGCTTCTTCTTGCTGGGGTCGTCCGACTTGGGCGTGCCCGACGGGCGGCCCTTCATGCGGCAGTCCCAGTAGTGGGAGATGAAGGGCTTGCGCTTGTAGCGCTGGGTCGAGCGGTGGGAGTAGACGTTGTCGACATGTGGGAAGTAGGTCTCGAACCTGCCGGGGCGCGTGTCAGTCGGGGTGAGGCCTTGGAGTGCGAGTGTTGAACTACTGTTCGTGTGTGAGCACAATCATCTTGTCGACGTCAAACAGCTTGTCCCGCCACGCATCCAGGTCGGGCGGATCCACGACAATCCTGCTGCTCAGCTGCCCGTGCGATCGCTCGACGTGCCCAGCTGGCTCCGGCTCCGGCTCCGGCAGCGCCGTCGGTGCGAGGATGCCAAACTGGCCGCCTACAGCAGCGTCGCCGTGTGCGGCCTGCAGCCGGTATACGTCGAGGGGAGGTGGCGGTGCGTATCCATCCAGGCCTACGCCTGCGCTTAGCACAGCGCGATACTGAGCGACGGCTGTGGGATACGGCTGTGGTCCAGGCGGAGGTGGATGCGGGATGCCGCCGGGAGCAGAGGGCATAAATGCCGCGGCCGACGGTCCGGCGCCGGGCGACGGAGCCGGGGGCAGCCGGTGCGGGTGCGGGTGCGGGTGCGGGTGCGGGTGCGGGTGCGGGTGCGGAGCGGCCATGGCGGATCGAGAGTGGGGCCACCTTGTAACTTTGATGTCCGTGTCCGGATGTGGAAAGTGGTCTCTTCGAGAGATTCCAGGGTCCTCTTTAATAAACGTTGCTGCTTTAACTCGACATGTCTCTCTCCCTCAGTGGAGAGCGAGGGGCTTGTCGTTGTGCGTTTTTGAGCCGCACGCCATGAGACAAAGTACAAAGGCGGCAACCCAGCCACAGCGCACGGCCCACCTTTTCCGCCAAGCTTTCTACCTATCCACCCCGAGGTACCTAGGGAAATCCAACTCCACTTGGCGCGAGAACGAAAATACCCTCGTCCTAGCAAAACACACAACACAACAGACGCAAAAATAAACAGGAACCACATCTCAATCATGATATGTATTG
>JADBHU010000778.1:0-17125 GCA_017140155.1 Fusarium devonianum
GTCCAAGCCCAGCCCACCAAGGCGGCCACTAAGAGCCCTACAATCACCCACCCGCTCCCACTGCTCCATTCCTGCGCGTCTTGCGATCCAAGCGATCGTCCCTCAGGATCTCTTCTGGTCCCCTTTTCTTGCTGTTGTACTTTTTATCTTTCCTGAGATATGACGTTGCTCGGATGCAATGTCATCATCTCTTATCGTCTCGCCCTTGCCGCCGATGTCATCGACGTTCGCCCTCCCGTGTCTTCCGCTCCGGGGCCCCGGCATCTCGAACCCCGACCTTGCCGAATTCTCGGAGGGCACGGACTGCATGCTTCACACTGCTTGAAGCCGAAATCCGGATACAGAGACATTATTCCCGATTCCGGTTCTTGCAGGATACATGAGTCCTTTTTTTTTCTGGGTTACTAATCGGCAGAAGCAACAACATACGAGAAAACATCAAAGAGCTTGCATATGCTTACCACCAGATCTAGGCGACGCATCAGCACAAAGACGTCCATCGACGCTAGGCCATGCCAAACCTATCGCGTCACCGAGCGCCCATCCCTTCCAACTTTTTTTTTTTGTTTTGCGTTTCAAAGCCTTCTTTCATGGGCCTACGTGATTAGGCGCCTTCCATCTCGTTGGCGTGCATCTCGTCCTCTGTCTCGACCACATGCTTCATCCGACGTCTCCATTGGCTCATTGCTTCGACGCACTGTCCCTTCGAGCAAAGATCATGCTAAGCTGTAGATCATGTGTCAAACCCCGTGATGTGCGTCTGTATCGATGGATAACTCGGATCAATGAAGCCCAACTTGCATTGGCTATCTGAGTCGAATAGTGAATTGTCAAAGTGAACCGAATCATGCTTTATATTGTTACATCAGCCTGTCATATCTTACAAGTGGCTAACCCATAGTATCAATACTTGCACGAATGCCTGTTCCCTAGTAGCCTCTGATAAAAGGTATCAATCGACGTGACTTATTTTCACACATCATTCAAGAGGCATGCATGGCTAGACAGCTATCTCCCCATATGCCAAAGTCATCCACGACTTGCTTGAAGGTCGCGGATGCAATTTTCACTCTCTTCAGTCTTGAGCGTACTCCAATGCGTGGGTTCTTTCCAACCCTTACCTCAAAGTTGTTCAAGCTTTTAGTTGAGAGGTTCTCTCGGAGTGGAAACTCCAACCACACATTTGCCTGTGCTTCGTTCCTCACTCTGTTCTGCTTTTGCCACTCTGCATCACCTAGAATTTGTCTATATTTGTCATTGAGCTACACATCGAGCCGGACAGGCCATCACACTAATTGTCAAACAAAGGCATGTTGCACACTCTCCTGCAAAGCAACAACCCCGCCACTTGTCAATGCAGCCCGAGTATTGCTGCAACATAGATGGATCAAAACAAGGTAACGATCAATATCATGTGTGGCTCATTGAGTGCGACAATTTCTGCCAGACCCCAAACACGTTGCCCGCCCCGGAAGACACACCCTCACTACTTGATGGATAATCGTAATTGGCAGTAGTCGAGGATTCTAGAACTAAACTAGGTGTGGAGACCAAGTCTTCTTCCCTTGAATCCCCAACGATTGTCCCCCGGATCGAGCTGTTATTGCAGCGGTCTTCGGTGATTCTGACTTACGGATATCCTACCCGTCCTTGTGGAATGAGCCTCGACTGGGTCAACAAGTATCGCAAGCGAGGAGACAGAACAGCGTACTACGTATTTATAGGTAGCAACATAGCAAAATCTGGATATATGTTAATTCATGGCTGCATTAGGTCTCGTTATTCGTGTGATCCAACGGTGTAGATCCAATTCGCCTCTTTCATGAAAGCCCACTTGTGCTGGTAAGCCTCAAGGGACCTTCGCCTATTGATGCCTGTTTAGTTTAAAAAAATAGTACTATTATTGGGATCTCGTCGTGCCAGCCCTGTTTCCCGGAGTCTCCCAATCTTAGTTATATCCCAGAATAGAGGATGCTCCAACAAAAGACCCTACGTCTTTGAGACACCTCCAGTGCGAGCGTGTAAGCAGCCATCGACAATGGATGTGATCAGGAAACTGCAAATGTCACGTCAAACTCGTCGAAGAAAGATCGCTGTCCACATTCCACAGCCAATCGGGCACTTGCTGACCACCGCAGCTGGAACCATCGATAGGGCTCATGATCTCCGCAGTTGCCTCCGGCTGGTCGCCGATTGAGTTGGGTAGCCGCGCAAAGTTGCTTGACTCCTTCGCAAAGTCCGATAGCTGGCCAAGGCGGTACAGGCGCACACGACCTGCCTCGCCGGCGTCTCCGTTCTTGTGCAGTGCGCTCTCCAGATTGGCGAGACACGTGAGGAGGAGGCGCTCGTCACCGTCGTCAGTAATAATAAGCCGTGTCGCCTCTCGGTACCACCGGATAGCAGATTCAATGTCGCCCATTCGGTAGCTGTAGTTCCCCAGCTGGACGTTCACCACCGCCTGTTGCTCCTCGGGCATGTCGTATTCCTTGAGGCCGTGGAGGCACTGCATGGCTTCTTCGATCTTGCCTTCGGCTGCCTTGACTGTGCACAGGACAGCTACCTGGGAAATGGCAAGCTCAGCGAGCCAGGGATGGCGCTCTCCGGTTTCCATCGCCTTGGCTCGATACCTCGTCGCGACTTCGAGTGATTCTGCGGTTTGACCGTTGTTGACCAAGCAGTCGATGTGATCGCCGTATAAAATCGTGGTCAACAGATTGGCTGGGCCTATTCGCTCTTCCAGAAGTGGTACGAGAGAACAGTAGAGGCGCGTCGAAAGTTCATAGTACTCTGACAACTCGTTCGATCCCAGCAAACACCATATCCGCGACATTGGGTGGTTCTGGCCGAGTACGATCGGGACAAGGCCGGCGAGATACTCCATGACCAGCTGAAGCAAGTCTTGCTCGTGATGCCGATTGAGGTACCATATGAGAAATGCTGTGCGGATAGCAAAAACGGGGCTCTCGGAGGCGACTATCTCCTTGAGGGACTCGAAAGCAGGGCTCAGGATGGTGCTGATGGATATCTCATCTTTTCGCATCATTGACCGGTTGACCAGGGCGAAGCTGGCTATCACGCGCTCAAACAACTCGATGCTTCGATCGGCAGGGTTTCGGCTTACGCAGAAGACATTGTATTCGTAACTCCAAACGCCATTGGAATAAGAAGCGTCCACGTAGTTCCTGTACAGCCCAAGGATCTGCTCCACACGGGCGGTTTCTGTTGGCGGCGGTGGTAATGACGGGCTGAGGACGGGCGATGGTGTCCGGCATTGAACGTCCAAGGTAGTCTGGATACTGGGCACTTCGCCCGCGTGAAAACGGGCAACAAGACCGGGATTCCGTCGAATGTAGCGGTTGATGTTGTCGATGTCTACGGGTTGACCTCGAATCGTAAAAATCGAAGGCTTCTTCTGGGCTTCACGCTCGGTCTTCAGAATGAGGATGGCCAAGACCTCATCACTCTTTAGCTTCTTGTCGAGCCCCCATTTCCAGATCCTCGACTTGTACATCTTGACACTGGAGGCAGGTCAGCGAGCCAATCCTCCCCAAGAAGATTAGTTCGGCTCCTTAGAGCCATTGAGGGGCGTGGGGAACCTTCACGCACGTCGCAGTAAAGCCCTGCTCGCGCTCGAGCATGTCCATGACCTCCTTGAGCGGCCGTTTCTCTTCCTGATAGAGCCGTGTGATAATCGGTCGCTTCTTTTCCCATTCTGCACTTGGGATGCGTTTTCCGGGTGCTGACCGGGGCAAGCCCATGTCTGTATCGTCCGAGTCGCCTGGTGTTGGCCTCCGTCGAGCGGAGAGGACGCTGGAAGAAGCCATGCTGACGACTAGAGCATTGCCGTCTGGGAATTTGGCTAGTCCGTGAAGTAAATCGGTGTGCAAGGCAAAGCAGACGCGGTTCTCGACAATGGTATGTTAGGAAAGCCGGAGATCAACGCACTGCTTTACTTGGGGAGCGGTGGATGGGGGAGCATGAAATAGAGAACGGGCCCGTTACAGATGAACCATGTCCACGGGCCAGACAGGCTTCCCGATCCTTTGTGCCGTCAGACTGTGAGGCAGCCTAATAAGCGGATCGCTGGACACCCACTGGCCCCTCCATAAGGCAAAACGGAAGCATCACATCCATGTCAACACCGATCAGCTGGGGTGGGGGCCGCTTTTGCTGGTGAAGTAAGCGGTAATTATGTAAATCTGGGCTTCCAGGCGCTGCTGAGGGATTCAGAACATGGCTTTCGCATGCCGTGCTACTCACCGCACTGCATCATTACTCTTCCCGCAATCGATTATTTCCCACTGTGGTCCTGTTCAATGTTGATCTGTTCGGGGTAGAATCCAGATTGAGGGCGAGGTTGACTGCGTGGCTGTCTCGCTTGGTGGAGCTCTCTACCCGAGGCCAATTCAGCCCTATGGCGACCTGCCCAATCAATGCGTGTGCATCCTGGGGCGCCCTGTCTCCTCTAAGCTCCAGCGGCCGCCCCCCGCAAGACTCCCGCCCAACGGTCTCACCCTAGACCGATGCTGGCGATGGCGTCAGGCAACAGAACACTCACTCCCCGCGATGTATCATGACTTGGGGGCTGGAAATACTAGGTTCCGAAAATGTTTTGTGGGGCGAAAGTCTGGATGAACCTAGCAGTGCACCGAGTTGATCGCAATGTCCTGGCCTTAGTTTTATGGAAAATATACCTGCAAGTATTTAAAGGGGATTAATACGCTCTGGACGAATATCACAGGACATCCAACCCGCCCTAGTTCAAGCCATCCATTGACGAGGACACCGGCAGAACCAGGACTAATTAAATATGCCATTACCTCTATTTCCAATGCATTCGTTGGTCATAATGCGTGATGATTGTTCCAGAAATCCGTTATTACTCCCGCGTTCGATTTGCCTTCCTTCGACGCGCCAAAGCGGGATTATACTTGCATCGTTCTGACTCGTGGGTGTGTCGATACCAAGCCGTTGTGACCCTTGTCTTGCATCCCAAATGGTGCCAGCGACAGCGATGCTTTTCATGGCGTATGAATGGGCATGATTCCCTTACGTGTTTGTTGCGGTTGGTCACGGAAGAAAACGTCTTCTCGCAATGTGGGCATTCGGGGCTCTGCTTCGAAGGCGCTGGAGGCGTTTCAGACTCTGTGCCTACTGATCTGGAACACGTCGATTGAGACCTTGTCAGCTGGGTCGACTGTGCGGTAGATTCGAGATCCTCTGGGGTCTCTGTCGATGGCATGGCTGTAGCGGGCGATGCAATCCATGGCGATCTCGGCACTGCCTGATCATCTGGTCTAAGCGGTTCCACTACCTTGGCCAAGTCCGCCTGTACAGAGCCCTGAGACATGTGTGATCCTGTCGCGGCCACCAAGTCTGTCTTTTTTGGACCGAATGTCGGAATTCGGGTGTTCCCTTCACTTGCCTTCCTCATCTCCTGTATCCATCGGCTTGAGATCCTGGAAGGCGAATCCATTCCGATGCCCGAGTCGTAAGAAAACCCGTCTTCTGACTTGAAGCTCAAGAATTCCTCTACAACTGAGCAGGATCGATGGCGGCCTGCGGGCGACTGTGCAAGCAGTCGCGAGTGACAAGCATCTCCGAGGTCATCTTGTATTGCTAAACAGGTGTCAGCACCACTGTTTGAGGCTTGTAAAGGTCTCTGTACTTACAAGATAGCACAGTGAGTACAACAGTAAAAGCCACTGATTCTAAAAGGAGGGTGACCTTGGGATCAACAACTTCCAGTGTTGCGGGCTGTGGTGCAGTCTCGGATAACATCGAGCCCTCGTCATAAGTCGCTTCCATGAACGCATCGACATTGAACAATGGCCTGATGGAGGCAAACTCGTCGTCAACGGGCTGAAATGATTCGTCTTGTAGAACATTCCCGTCATGAGGGTCGGCGTCTCGCTTGATATGCTTGATACGGCCTGGGTACTTCTCGTGGCTCTTTTTGTGTCGTTGATTTGATCGTAACCGTGTACCCAAGGCTGCTGAGCCAAGTCGTTTGGGGGATCGCTTGAAGTTTCTTATGGACACAAAGACATTTACTAAACTCGAGAATCGATCCATATCATCAACGGTTCCAGGCAATACCGTGGTGGGAATAGCGTCAATCTCCCATGTAGCGCAGACAATGTCGTCGAAAGCATCCATCTCTTCATCGCTAAGCAAGATTTTCCATCGTCGAAGATCCGTTATGAACCTAGGAACTGTCAATAAAAGAAACCGAAAAGGATCGTACGCACTTACTGCTCTGCAATGCTCCCTGCATCTGCAATGTGAGAGATCAATGCATCAGCCACGAGGAGGCTTTTTAGAACGCCGTCGAGATTAGGAGGGGCACAATTCTGCGTGACACCCCTGAGGAGCTCGAGGCCGGATTTCCAAACGTCCTGAATATCAGAGCAGCTGATTGCGATCGTTCGATACACATTGTTGAACTCGTGGCGACGACACACCCTCTCGACTTTCTCGCGTCGCTGTTCAAGCCGCTGCATAGAAGCAATCCCAAGTTTGTGGCGGGTTTTATAATGTTTAGTATGGGAGAGAAACAGCGCTGGCTCAAATGACACCTCTGAAGGGCTATTGTCGGAGTTTGACCCAGCTACAGTACTGGCCAAAGTCGACTCTATAGACATGGGAGAGAGACCTAAACTCGGACTCGTAGTTTCCTGAGTCGTCACATATGCCTTGTGTAAAGTCGGAGTGGTCTGATGAGAAGACTGGACTCCAAAGAAACCAGCATCACCTGCATCACAAGCGGAAGACCCGGAGCTCTCGTGTCGTAAACAGCCAGTGGAGTTATCTTCACGCAGAGCGTTGGTGATAGCTGATGGACTACTGCCTGTCCGGGGAGAAGGAATGCGTGCAGAAAAGCTGCTCGTGTGTAATGCCGGCTGGGACATCGCGAAAGGGAACCGGGGCGGACTGGGCGGCGGATACTTGTCGCTCATAGGCCCGTATGGAGATGACGGCCCAGGAAAGTCTGCGAGAGCCTGCAACATGCTTGGTGACCCCATATCAATGGCTAGCTGATTAGCCTGCACGATAGTGGCATGGTATATTGGGGCTGATCGTAGCAGCAAGCGGATAATGTCATCCCGTTGCCAGTAGACTGCGGCCAGGATGGGTGTGAAGATGCGTTCAACGCCTGCTTGCAGATCCTCTGAGATGTAGCCTATAAAGGTTTCATGGTCGGCGATCAATGATTTGACTGTGTTGTAATGGCCCAAGCGGATGGCAACGTAAAGAGGGTCATAGGTAATGTCGGTGAAATCCGGATCGGGGATTTCGAATGTCAATTGTCTCGTGCGGTCCATGACATCAAGGAGGTACTGGTAAACATCTACACAGCTGCTCTCGAGTACTTGGAGAAGCAGCGAATCGTTGTGCGACAGTTGGAACTCGCCAGACCGGACAAGAGGCTCGCAAAAGTCCCGGAGTCTGTCAACTCTGCCCTCCATGGCAAGCTCGACGATTCTATAGTTCTGGGCGGCCAAGCACCCGGTCATGTTTTGCTGAGACAACTGTCCAACACGTAGGCAATCCTCGAGTTCTTCGAACCCGATCTCGATGTGTCGTTGGTGGATGTCCTGGAGATGCGTGGCGCTTAACATCTCCTGTCGACGAAGCAGATCAATATCGACACCATCGTAGAGCCACCGCTCAAGAAGGAGATCGTCCACGAGTAGTCGCATCTCTTTCGTCACATCGTCGTAGGGGTCCCAGTCCAACAAAGACTCATAGTCGGCTTTTAAGGCGTCGTAGTGTTTAAGGAGGGTGCCAAAGTCCAGTGTCAATTGGAAAGGTGGAATGCCGTCCCTGCGGATGGCTCGAGAAACAGCATGCTTAAAGTCCCTGCCGTGTATCTCTACGGTAGTGGTCTTCGCCAGTCTATTCTTTTCAATAACGAAAGCCAGCGTCGGCATTTGGCACCGTCTACCGACCGTGATGTATCTGCCAGCACCGGCCGACACGGCTCGGTAGACGTGCCCACTAGCATTGTTAGATTTTGCCTACGTTGGGAGTCTGGGTATATAAACACCTACTTTTCGTGAACCTCAATGTAGCCAAAGTATGGCCCATCTGCTTCCGGGAAAAGCTGTCTGTCCGCGATCTCTTGAGCCTGAGAGCTCCTCTTGAGAGGGATATCGATCGGGATGGACATGGCTGGCTTTAAGCGGTACTGGGCGCCTGTACTTCCCTACGACGCTGATGGGCGACGTGCAAAAGCGACGAACCAAGAAGTCTCGTGTGACATCTAAGCAGGCTTATAGCCAGTGGAAGTGAGGAAAACCTCGGGATTCCAGGTTTTTTGAGATCAACATTAAGTTGGTCTGACTTGTCACAGCCTGGTCCAAGAGTTGAAATGTCGAGCAGGTGTCAGCAGCGGCGGATGAGAGGCTTCGGGTTTTAGCGGGGGAGGGGCCGGAATTTAGGAATCGAAGGGACAGGTCAGGGTCATGCGGGGGTGCCTTGAGCCATCCATGCATGGACGGCTTAGCGAACGGGTGGCACCTTTAGACGGAAATGCGGAGTACGGGTTCGAACCAGGGATGGCCGAGTTACTGAAGCGATGACCCACGAAGCCTTGCATTGTAAGGAATATGTATCCGTAGCTGGGCCGCTCTGGCGACGGATATCGTTGGGCGACCAAAGTAAGGCTCGACCTCACCAGCTTCTGGAAAAAGAAAACATTGGCTGGAATGCTGGGAATAGAAATTTTGCCCGGACAGAATTGAGGTTGTGCTGGACAGAAGATGCAGCTGTCAACTCAACTCATCCTTGTCTCGCGATTCCATTTCATGCACCTCCCATTCTCCGAGACAACATGATGGACATTCCCTCTTAAGTCCACGACTAAACCAGCTGACGGCAGATTTCCAGAGCTGGTACTCCTCATTGCTCCACTGTTCTTTGTTCCTTCTCACCAGCACCTCGTTCCAGTATCCTCTTCTTGTCGGGTGGTATCTCTTACAGTCGATGCACCAGTTCCATGCCCGGTTGAACCGGCCACGCGAGTCGATTGGCCGACACCGCTGAAGCAGATCTTCCATCCAAAGACACGAGCAGAATACATAGTCAGTCGTGGGCGGCACCGTGCTCCATCGAGCGATATGGTTGCTGCGGTTTGGGACTCGCAGGTCGCATAATTCCGAGACAGCAAGCATTTTCTTGCAGGTCAACGCCAGCATGATCCTGTCGATTAGCGAAGCTTGATGGAAGATGTGAGCAAGGACCTCGGGTGGCATTTCAAGTATAGAGGGCGAGATGACGTCGCTCCCAGATGTCAACTGGCAATGGTCAGTTCCGCACTGATGCCCCCATACAGGCCACATGGTAGATGGAACGTACTCCTGGGGGGACTCGAAAAGGGACGGTATATGGGCATGCGATTGACTCCCGTTGCCTTGACCTTTGACGAAGCTGGACAGGCATTATGCAGTGGGTGGCTAGGGTGGGAGAATTGAGCGCTTTCATGCAATTATCTCAAATGTTTTTTGAGAGAACGAAGATGGGAGATTGGCTATTGGTGTCCGACGACTCCGATTGCTGAGGTCATCGACACCTCATCCATCCGAGGCTGCCAAGTGCCGACATCACGCGGAAGAGGGGTACAGCATCAAAAATAAAAGTATCAACTCGAGATTTGAGAGTGGAATAAGTAGCCAAGTGGTGGTGCAACACTGAATTCTAGGTATCATGCTTAACATGTCAGCTTCAACGTACTTATCTTGACCCGCCTGCTTTCCCGATATCATGATTCCCGTCCCTCAGTGGAGAAGAGACCCGTTGCCGCAGACACCAATCCTGGTCTGTGATTCGTCCGTGAGACCTAGATTGGCGACCCGCTTCGCGACGCCAGACGCGTAAAGTCGCGTCTCCCACTTTACGCATCCCACTGACCCTTTCCTCCCCGTCTCCGAATTCGTCTCTACGACATTACTCGCACAGAATCTCCAGGACGACTTCAGAATGTTGCGACAAGATTTTAACAGAATCGACCCCAAGCGGCGAAATGTCGTTGATCACCGCAGGAAGCAGTTCGCTACGCCCCAATACAAGGACCTCGACTACCCCCATCGTCTCAACTTCTACTCTGAGCCACCCACGGCCGACATCACGCTCGAGCAGTTTGAGCAATGGGCGATCGACAGACTACGAGGTATGGAATGAACCGCTACCGCCCTAAAATACCGTTGCTAATACTCGACAGTCCTCGCTGAGCTTGAAGCATGCTCATTCCGCAACAAGACTCCCGCCGAGACCGCGACGCACATGAAGCCCATCCTCAAGAAGTACCTGAATCTGGAGGCCAACAGCTCGGGCTCCACCAAGATATTTGCGCAGCGACAGAAGGATCATTACAGCCACTTTATTCTGCGGTTAGCCTTCTCTACCACCGAGGACTTGCGGCGCCGATTCTCTCGCGTCGAGACCACGCTTTTCCGCCTGAGATTGAACGACGATGACCTGGCGGAACGCTCTGCCTTTGTCAAGACGCTGGGCTTGGACTGGTGCGAAGATGTCACCGAGGAGGACAGGAGAGAATATGCTGCTGAGCTTGCAGCATTTACCAACGCAAGGAAGGGCGATAGCGAGGACGACGCTTGGTTCAAGGTGGACTGGGAGCGAGTCCCCGAGCTGATTGAGAGCCGGAGGGTCTTTCTGAAGGCCGGCAAGGCGTTTGTGCCAGGACGAGAACAAGCCGGCATGGTCGTCGCCGAGTTTACGACGCGGTTAGAACGGCAGCTCGAGGTAAGTTTCGTCCTGCACGATGCTCCAACGATCACAATACTGACCCCAATAGTTGACGGCCCGCGCACTGCCCCGACTCGACGAGGACGATCGCTTAACTCCCATCCTCAGCCACCTGTCTAAGAACTTCATCACTCCCGACTCGTCTTACATGTCAAGCACTGCCGCAGTGCCCGGTGCCCAAATCAGCGCTGCCAACGTCGACAGCCTCTCCCAACACTTCCCAGCATGCATGTCTCATCTGCACCGCTCATTACGCCGTGATGCCCATCTCAAGCACTATGGCCGGCTGCAATACTCTCTCTTCCTGAAAGGTATCGGTCTCAACCTGGAGGAGTGTCTCATGTTCTGGAGGAGCAGTTTCCATAAGGTTACGGATGATACCTTCAATAAGGAGTACCGCTACAACATCCGTCACGTGTATGGTGATGTGGGCGGTGACTCCAACCGGCGAGGAGGTGGATATAGCCCGTTCAGCTGTCAAAAGATCCTCACAGAACACCCGCCGGGTCCTGGTGAGGCGCATGGATGCCCTTACAGGCACTTCAACATGGAGAATCTCACGGCTTTGGTGCAGGGCATGGGCGTCAACGACCGTTCTGTGCTGCAGGGCATCAAGGAGGACAAGGACAAGCAAAAGTATCACATGGCTTGCAACCGGTATGTCTATGCACCTGGATATTGGCCACAGAGTTGTCTTGCGACTGAACAAATGCTAACTGCTTTCTTACAGAGTCTTCGAGCATCTTCACAAGCCGGAAATCAAGAAGGCCAAGGATGAGGGCGTCATGACACAAGCTCAGCTTGAAACCATAGTCCATCCCAACGAGTACTTTAAGCGGAGCTATCTGCTGAAGAACCTTGGCAAGGAGACCGACATCAACATGGAGGCTTGATGCCTCGTATGAAGCGGTTGCTGTTAATGCATGGAAACGGAAGCATGATGTCTTGGATGGTCGACTTTAATAGGTTTTGAGATGATTGTCATGCTCGGCTGGAGCACTGAGGAGTATGGCGTTGGGAAAGGCACGGCTTGACTGGCCTGATGCTGTATGAAACCCTGGATATGGGAGGGCAATGTTTTTCTGATTCGCAATTTCGAAGATTTCTAGAAGCGGCGCAGCAACTGGCTCGGCGACCGCTATACGTGTTGTAGCCTCACAGCACTCGTAAATGCATGCGTTTCACCGCCTTGTCGAAACCCAGGTTCGTTCACGGTCGCCCATCTGTCATGACCTGCATCATCTCCCGCACCTCACAACCAGCCTCATTTGCACTCTACCGTCGATTTCTATTTTTCTATTCCTGTAACCGTTTTTACCACCCGCCTCCATTGTTCCAAGAACCGTTTCGCACCCACGCCACGCCCCCTAGCTGCATGTGCCCTGTTTTCTCATCGTGTCACGTCGCGACATGGGGGAGCGTCGCGACGTCGCGGTGTCGCGCGCTGCACGATGAGGTCAATCGAGCGGGATGACGACAAACCTAAGCAACGCTATGAAGGGGGTGTGTGCGCTATAAAATCCTTCCCTCAGGAGACAGATGAGGGTATTCCCGGGGTTTGACGGGCAGCGGGAGAGAAACGTACTATGTATGCACGGTTCCTTCGGAAGGCTGAGAATCGTACAACGGTATAGGCCTTCGACGTTGGGGGAACAAAAAAAAAAAAAACTCCTTGATGTCATCCCAGTTCGACATCCACGAGGCGACAAGGAGTTGCGCGTTGAGCCTCAAAGCCAAATCGTTTAACTCAATGATGATCTCCCGTCCTTCTTCTCCACATAACATGTGCAGCTTTCATCATTTATCCCAGTTTACGTCACCAAAGATTGTCACTGCGGATCACGACCCTTCTTTTGCGCAAGGGAAAAAAAAAATCAGTGCGCAAGGGAATGGAGGGGACCTGTCACCGCTCCGAGAAACCCTTCGCAAATAAGACCCTACTCTATCAATTTTAGTCTCTGCGCCGACTTCGTTTCCTGACGTGCCGGGAGTGAACGGTTGAATGTTCCCAACGTCGGCATAGGACGGGTCGCAGGAACGGAGACGCATCATGACATCGTCGTGCAGACAAGCCACGCCCGTTTTCCCGACACTTCTCGGGGCGGGGGAGGCCCGCATGATGGGGACATAAATATGTATGCCAACCTAACGGCCGCATTTCTTCTTGGCTGCCAAGGAGCAGAGACTTGTGTGCTCTGACGGTGCTGGATGGGGGTGTGGGTTATGGACAAGGAAACGGAAACCAAGGCAATGGGAGGGGGGGCCTTGAACAGGTTGGGGATGGGGATAACGGACAGGGGCAGTGTAGGATTGGCTGACAAGGTGCTCTATGGACGGAGACTAGGAGCCCGGTAAATTGTGGGATATGGACAGAACAAGTTTGGGCACACGCGGAGAAGACGGCGTGAGAGACGGTTCCAAAGCTAAGTTTGGAGCCTCGGGTTGGGCATATGTCAAATATGCTCTCTCGGGAAGTTCGGACTCCTTGGCGCATCCGCTGGTTGATGACTGAGACATGCCGAGAATCAGTGGGCGTCTGGTAGTGGAATCCGCGTAGTTCGGGGGCTCGGTGTCAAGCCCGTGAGCCTTCCCCGGGGGGGGGGGAGGATTATTGCTTGCATATAATTCAAGCAGCAAATATTGTCCCTGTAAGACAATTGTTTGATTCTGTATGAAACGATGTCCTCCGGGAATATCAGAGACATGCACCCCTCTCCATTCCTTGGCTTTGCCCTCATACGTAGGTGGTTGCTCCACTAAGCTGAGGCCATCGACACGCGACAGCCCTAGGCAATGCCTACTCCCTGGTAATAGCGTGGATTGTGTTGCCATAGATAGCAATTGCTTTTGGCAGATCTCCAAGGTCTACCTCCCCCTGCCAGCCCTAAGCTCGCTTCCGACCGAGAGTGAACGACCATCTCGGCGCGGGCTCTCTTGGCCAGTTCGTATCTGTTCTCTGACCCGGTCCGGGTGGGGTTGAGAACCCCGGTCGTCCTCCACCCCGGATGCTGCTATTTTGAGCTGCCATTCCATGATTTGAACTTGCAAGACCGGGGTGGGCCACGACGAAACGAGCTTTTTAAAACAATCGGGGGCTCAACAACACACGGGCAATGCAAGCAATGAGATATTGACGCAGCCGCGGACGCGGGCAGGTAGTCAGACAATTCTCCAAATGGGAAAAGCTTGGCAGGGTTCAGAAATGACTGATGATACCTTCACCATCGTCGTCAACTTTTTGTTGTAGAACAGCTGCCACCTTGGGCTTCGGCGCCCCCCTCCTTCCGGCGCCTCCCTTGCCAGCCACCAGCGCCTCCATCAGTCGGATTATGGAGCCGAGATCACTTGTGACTCCTCAAGTGACGTTGGTTAGATAGAGATTCTGAATGACAAAAAGCAATCTCCCTGCTACAAAGCGATAAGCGAGCAATCGCGGGACTCCCGCGGTGTGTCGTCTCGCTTACACGAGGTTGCATTCCAACAAAGGCCAACGGCTGTTGTAAGATCGACGATTATACGCGCCACTTTACGTGCGCCTTGCGCGGCGGCGGGCAGACAATGAATGGACATTTGGGGAGAGCGAGACATGCACTTGAGAATCGAGATGCGGGTGGCCTGGGGTTTGGCATTGGCTTCCCCGGCTGCTTGTTGGTTGGCCCTGGGGCTTCCTTTGATCGTTAGACTACGCGCCATCTCATGCATCTCCCGGACATAGCGGGCGGGCTTTGGCTGGGAGTGAACGGCCGGGGCTGCGAGGCTTGCAGCGGCGCGGCATTGGGCCAAGGTCAACTGCCATCTGGTTTAGCTGCGACAACAGAACGCGGGTGCAGGTTTGACTTTGTACAATTGCACATTCGTTGCGGTGACATGCCAGGCAGATGACATGCCTGCAGTAGAGCCTTTTAGGGTTGCAGTGGTATAGGACGAGGGAGGGCCACATACTTCCCGCCAGGCGCGATAGCATTGAGTTGGCTGCTGAAGGTCACTGTAAATAGGGCTGGGATAAGTAGCAGGTTAGGGGTCTGTTCCAATTGGCACAAATCGTAAACCGTGCAGTCTCCATGGTGATAGTGATGCCATTGGTGATGAATCGTCCTGCTACTGCGAACCAACTTTGATGATGCCTTGCAGCGGCATAGTCCGAGTCATATTGTCGTAGTGTTTTCGCAACCCGCAGCACGTCCAACCAGTTATCGGCGAGGGATGGAGAGAGAGTAGCCTCAAGGTAATAAAGGTGAGCATGAGGACACCGCTTCCGGAGCATGTCATATTGTCGTAGTGTTTTCGCAACCCGCAGGAAAGCAAAAGAAAATAAACTACAGGGGGAAGTGATCAGGAGAACCCGGGGACGAACCAGGAGAGAACGAATCTAATCAAAGCAACTACGAAACCTGGAGAAGCAAGCCATACATGCGCTGCTGCAATTGTGCGGAAACCAAGGGGGTCAAAAAGATGAAAGGGTGGACTCAGAAAATGAGACCGCCATGTCTCCATTTCCATTCCCACTTTGGCCAGCAACTCGTATGCCGCTGGTAGCCCGGCTGTTGTTGAGCTGGCATCCACTAATTATGCGAAATCCCTTGGAGCCTCTTCATTCCAGATTCCCCATCTGTATCTGCAGCTTCGTTGGGTGCTTGCTCCCTGCCATTGCCTGATATCCCCTCCAGAATTGAGTGTGAATGATTCGAGTGAGGAGGGGGTCATTTGTAACGTCAGCGGCTTAGCTCCGGCAGCCCCCGTTGACGACAAAAAAATCATGAGCTTTTTTGGGCTGCATTATGAACTCACTGTGCAGACTTTTATTGGCCGTGATGGTTCGTTCATGGAGGCCCAACGTTTGAAAGGGCAAGAATCAAATCACCCCTGGACCCCTGTCTGGCGCGACAGACGGAGCATGCGGCTAGCGATGCAAGACGCGGTCCGTAGCGCGGAGACAAGACAAGACAGAGAGAGACCGTTTAAGCCATGAGGTCAGCGTAGCAACCAAGATGGGATGAACTGGTACAGGGAGGGGCTACAAGGACGGGGACACGATAGAACACAGACGAGATTCAGCAAGAGTGAGAAGATGGATTGTAAATTTCTCAACCGTTGTAATTTGATGTTCAATTGGAACGGCAAGCGCCATGCTCATGCCAGGCACCAGGCCGTAGTCTTTCATGATATAGAAGTGCACAGCCTCAAGCCATAAAAATATCCTCAGCGCCCAACGGTAATAGACAGGGTATCCAACAAGATAATACGGGTATGCAAGAAATAAATAAAGGTCATTGTACAGAAATCTCGTACATCGAAAGGCCATAGACATCGTGAAAGTAAGATAGAAAAAAATGGGGTCCTCAAGAAACACAAAATAAATCCAATCCATATCTTTTATCCTCAGTTGCTTTGGGATTTTGTGGTAGGGAAGTTGCTGTGCGAATGCTACCGCAGCTTTTTGCGATTTTGCCACAGGGCGAACCTGGGGAGCTGCTGCTGATCCGGGAGCTGGCGAGGCCCTTGATCCCGGTCATGCCGCGCCCAATCATTCGTGATGCCCGAACCTCAGCCCAGATTGGGCGTGTCCATTGCGGCGCATGCTTTCTCGGGCACTCCATGTGAGCGAGATGTCGCTGTGCGGGGGAGGCAAAGGTGTTTGGGGCCATTGTGTCGCGGAACAGTGTTGGGCGGTTGATGGCACCAATCACTCACTCTGCGATCTTGACTGGTAAACCATTGCCAAGCGCGGTCATTGTGCGAAAGCTGCTGCCCTTGTGGCCGCGCCGCATCATGAGTCAAGGCCTGGCGGAGGATGTCGTGCGGCTTTCAAACAGAGCCGGTATCCTAAGCGCCGAAGGGTGTTTGGTTGGGACATGGTGTTTGTGTTTCCATAGGTCGCGTATATATGTTGATGCGGGGTGCCTCGTATATCGCCATATTCCTTCCACCAAGAAAAAGCTGAAACAGTCGAGTGCCGGTGTCAAGGACTCGCTCAACGACAATGGGCCGGTGCATTTATTTGTATCCGACCATCTTTGCGCAGCGTTGGCAGTAGTAGAGGTTGTGGGCGATGCGGACCATGCCCATGGTGCTGACGTCGTCGGTGGAAGTGGCCTCGACGGAGCGGGCACATCGCATGCAGCGGAGGACCTCGACAGAGGCGATGGGGAGTACGGAGTCCATGCTGTGTCGGTAGCCGGAGACGTCGGAGTCAGAGGAGTTTGATGATGATGATGAACTCGAGGAGTCAAAGTGGTGACTGGTAGGTCTGGAAGTGGACATGATGGCTGTAATATAGATGTTTGTCCACGGTTGGATTGGAGGGGGGGGGACCGGGAGGCTTTTGTGGGCAGTGGATTGAGTATGCGTCGGCTTGGTC